>LBNU01019804.1:16597-32119 GCA_014162995.1 Artemisia annua
GTTTCTTTTAAGTTTTTGTTAATTTGTTTTTAGCTTAAGATCGAGTCGAGTCTTGGCTTAGCAACATTGTATAGTGCATGTATTTGATCATGATAGTTAACTCGCCATCATTAAAATACCTTTATTCCAACCAAACCGTGTTTATCATATCCCTACACCTTACATTATAACCCTTTTTAAAACCCTCTTTGATAGTTTATCTTAGGTGCTTACGCCTAGTGGAGGAGTAATTGATCCTCTCCCAAGCCTATGGTAATCTATTTGCTATGAAAGGTAGTGAGAGATATTTTCCGTTTTCATTTATGAGATATAATTCTATGACACTTGAGAGATGAGGGTATCCAAACACTATTTGTGAGGTGCTAGTGTATGATTTCCGTGCTTATTATGATTAGGGTCGAATGACTACTTGTTGTAATTACTTTTATATTTGTGTTAAATGATCCCTAACTCATATTTTGATTGGAATAAAAGCTTATTTGCTTGAGGACAAGCAAATCTCAAGTGTAAGGGTATTTGATGATACGAAAAGTGTACCCGTTTTAAGGGGTCATTTAAGCCCTAATTCGAGTAAATGTGATCAAATATTGCCCTAAATCGTTCCTTTTGTCATTTCAGGTACTTTTGAGAAGAATTCTGGAAAACATGCATATTTGGACGTTTTTGGAGCATAAAAGTGAAGAAAACGACAAAGTCTCAAAAGAAGCTGGATTTCCTACCTGACGGCGTCAGAGTCACAAGGTGACGCCGTCAGCCAACGTTGACAAAGGAGTGAAATCAGATTACACTAGACGCCCTATGAAGAAAACAAGATGTTTACACCTGACGGCGTCAGGTGTTAGAGAAAGTAGGCCGTCAGGTGTTAACTTAAAGAGTGACGGCCCAGAGCAAAATAAAGAGTGACGGCGTCAGAAGTAAATCTAGGCCATCCGAGAACCCTAATGACGGCGAGCTGACGGCGTCAGAACCCATAACCTGACGCCGTCAGAATGTAAAATCTATATATACTTTTCTATTTTTCATTCATTAGTGTGGAACTTTTGGTACAAGTTTGGGAAAAACCCTAAAGACGAATTTGGCTGTATTTTCAAGGGTTTTTCACCCTTGAATCCTTCATGTTCAATTAAAGATAAGTCCTCACTTAAATTAATCAATATGTCTATGTGTTGGTTAATTATATCTTATGCTTGTCTTTCAATTAACATGCTAGGCTAGATTTTTCTTGTGTTTGCTTAGATCTAATGAAACCTAACTATTAATTATTGGTTGATTGGTGTGTTATTACTTTGTTGGGATGAATGTTTCATCAATGTTAGGCTTAAGAAAACTGGCAATACTCCTATATGGTAACATGCTTGAACGTCTTAAGAAACATGTAACTAAGGCATACTAGGTTATTAAGGTAGTATTTAACGCATGAGCCACTGTTTACAATCCCTATGATTATGTGTACGCATAGTTGTAGGAGGAGATAAGAGCTCATAGAATCGGGGAGATATGTATGCCACCCCATGAATTGTTAAGGAATACACCCGTCATCCACGCAAGTAATACATACACCAATTAACCGGTAAAAGATAGTTAGGGAGTAAGGAAGTCTAAGTAAACACAGTTGTCTCCATATAAGTTTTCACAACCACAATAGTTTAGTTATTTTATTTTTCTTGCAATTGTAGTTTTTGGGTTAGTTGACTAGCAACTAATTCCGCCCACTCCTCCAAAACCCGAGATTTTACTTGCTTTCCATAAAATACAAAAATACAAAAATAATCTTCCGTCACCTTTAGACCTTTTAGAGTAGTTTTCTATCCTAACGAACACTATTCCCTGTGAGAGAACGATCAATCCCCCGTACTTACCACTACACTATACTACAACGACCAGGTACACTGCCTGGTGGGATTGCAAGCTTCTCAAGATCCCTTGAGAGGTAAAACCTGTTGCGTGGTCGCAATCCCACGTCATCAGCAGTACTTTGACTTTATATCCCAACAATTATGAACTTGAAACTTTATGGACAACCAAACCTATAGGCCTTGTTTTCTAAACATGAAACATTATTGTAAACATTATTTAACTTGGATGAATGTATTTAAACGGAGTATGTATTCCGTTCTTTATTGCCTTGTGTGTGATCTCCAACTTAGTAGCACCCCATGACCCGAATGCCTCGCTATACCAGAATTTGGGGGTGTTACAAATTGGCATCAGAGCCTAGTTATAGAGAACTAGGTACATATAAACCCTAAACTATAATCGCTTTTTATAAAAACAAGTCCCTATGACCATCACTTGCCTGCCTGCCTTGCTTGCCAATTGCTTGTTGTTTACTTGTTTTATCTACGCGTTACGTTTTGTTGATTTTACTCTACAGTACATATACTATAAGTATTTTCTATATACTTACACACATATACCATCCTTGTCACAGACTATGCCTTCCCCTGACATCACCAAAGACATCATGCGTACTCACACTGCATCATCCCCTCTGATCTTACCACGTTCCAATGATCCCTACATGCAGGAGCTTGAGGCATATCATGCACCCGGTCCTGACACCGTTGATCCCACACGTACTCCATCATTACCTACTCAGTCTGCGCCCACTCTCATTACTGATCATACCTTTACTCAGCCTATACCAACTCCCATTATTGACCATATTTATGTTCAGCCTACACTTACCTCTGTTACATAATTTGCTATACAGTCCACTAACATTACCCCATCCACTCAGAACTCTACTACCAGATGCCGGGTTTCTTACACCAGGGTCCGGGGGCGTCGCATCCAGCTATCATCTATTCTATCATCTGTACCCCGTAGGAGGACCCGGGTAGGATATGAGGGTACCCCTACTTCACCATTACCTCACTCACCCGTTCCATCCCCTGACCGTTCACTACTTCGCCAGAGGCTCAGGAGGGCCGATGATTCATATTCAGCTGGGGATGATGAGGAGTCAGAGGATGACCTCGAGGAGGAGTCAGATGATGAGACAGAGCCTGAGGAAGACCCCGATGAAGAACCTGAAGAAGAGCCCTTACCAGTTGAGCTCGCACCAAATAAGACTGTATCGGTTGAGCACGCCATTGGGTGTGCATGTGCAGACAGAGATATGGGATTACCAGTGATGATTCTTGAGGATGTACCGAGCACTTTCGAGACAGGGCAGAGCTCTAGAGATGCACATAATCAGGGTGTGGTTGCGGAGATTGGGTCAGAGAGCTGCTACACTCCGTGCTAGAGAGGAGGTTTTTTTTTTCTTTTCTTTTTTTTTTTCAAACACATCCACCAAATCTACATCCAGTCTCTTTCATATTCTAATTAGAATTTTCCTACTTAGCATAAGATTACCACCCCAAGATTAGGTTTTCATACAGTTACTTGGCAAAAGATACAGTAATGAGAAATTTAAAACAAAATCTTCAGATCAATGTTGTCCATGCCTCTGAAGAAGTGCTCACACCTGTCATAGTCTAGATCAGTCGAGACAGTTAACACAGGAAGATGAGCCTCTTGATGGTACTTCAACCGATAACTTCCAGCCACTCGGCCATAGCTCTCCCCTATCAAACGATTCACACTTTCCCAGGTTTGCTTGCTGCGTACTCTTATGAACCTGTTGCCCTCGGTGTCATGCCTCACAATGATTTATAGCTTTCCATCTTGCCCTTGGGCTCTCACCTCCAACCCGTTTGGTTTCCTCCAGACTGTGATGCCCTCCTCACAACACCTAACCTTGAACAGACTGTGATGTTCGTACTACTTTTGAGTTGTGCACTACACCTCGCATTGAGAGCCCAGATTACATACCATCTTCTCCACCTTTTGTGTCGTTTCCTCTATCCCCAGAGCTTTTGAACCGTACAGTTGACCGAATGGAGAGTCTTATATCATCAGCACTACCGGACAACCTGCCCACTCCAGACTCACCTCCAGTTCCTTCACCAACTGAGGAGGGGGAGGTGACTGGTACTGAGCATATTTTCATACAGTTAGGGTCACATGCGGACCTGCTCGTACTCACACTCCATCATACCCTCCTAACTTACCACGTTCCAATGATCCCTACATGCAAGTGCTTGAGGCATATCATGCACCCGATCCTGACACCATTGAGCCCACACCTACTTCATCATTACCTACTCAGTCTGCGCCCACTCTCATTACTGATCATACCTCTACTCAGCCTATACCTAATCCCATTATTGACCATATTTATGTTCAGCCTACACTTACCTCTGTTACGGATCTTGCTATACAGTCCACTGACATTACCCCATCCACTCAGACCTCTACTACCAGACGTCGGGCTTCTTACACGAGGGTCCGGGGGCGTCGCATCCAGCTATCATCTGTTCTATCATCTGTACCCCGTAGGAGGACCCAGGCAGGATATGAGGGTACCCCTACTTCACCATTACCTCACTCACCCATTCCATCCCCTGACCGTTCACCACTTCGCCAGAGGCTCAGGAGGGCCGACGATTCATATTCAGCTGGGGATGATGAGGAGTCAGAGGATGACCCGGAGGAGGAGTCAGATGAGGAGACAGAGCCTGAGGAAGACCCCGATGAAGAACCTGAATAAGAGCCCTTACCAGCTGAGCTCGCACCAAATAAGACTGTACCAGTTGAGCACGCCATTGGGTGTGCATGTGCAAATAGAGATATGGGATTACCAGTGATGATTCTTGAGGATGTACCGAGCACTTTCGAGACAGGGCAGAGCTCTAGAGATGCACATATTTAGGGTGTGGATGCGGAGATTGGGTTAGAGAGCTGCTACACTCCGTGCTAGAGAGGCTGTTTTTTTTTTTTTTTTCAAACACATCCACCAAATCAACATCCAGTCTCTTTCATATTCTAATTAGAACTACATTAAGTTTTCCTACTTAGCAAAAGATTACCACCCCAAGATTAGGTTTTCATACAGTTACTTGGTAAAAGATACAGTAATGAGAAATTTAATAGAAAATCTCCTGATCAATGTTGTCCATGCCTCTGAAGAAGTGCTCACACCTGTCATAGTCTAGATCAGTCGAGACAGTTAACACAGGAAGATGAGCCTCATGATGGTACTTCAACCGATAACTTCCAGCCACTCGGCCATAGTTCTCCCTTATCAAACGATTCACACTTTCCCATGTTTGCTTGCTGCGTACTCTTATGAACCTGTTGCCCTCGGTGCCATGCCTCACAATGATTTTTAGCTTTCCATCTTGCCATTGAGCTCTCACCTCCAACCCGTTTGGTTTCCTTTAGAATGTGATGCCCTCCTCACAACACCTAACCTTGAACAGACTATGATGTTCCTACTACTTTTGAGTCGTGCACTACACCTCGCATTGAGAGCCCAAGTTACACACCATCTTCTCTGCCTTTTGTGTCGTTTCCTCTATCCCCAGAGCTTCTTAACCACATAGTTGACCGGATGGAGAGTCTTATATCATCAGCACTACCGGACAACCTGCCCACTCCAGACTCACCTCCAGTTCCTTCACCAACTGAGGAGGGGGAGGTGACTGGTACTGAGCAGATTTTCATACAGTTAGGGTCGCATGCGGACCTGCTCAATGTTTACTCAGATTAGCTAGAGAGACCGGGGAGACTCAATGAGAGGACAAATAGGTTTGGCAGAGAGCTTGCATATGTGCATCATAGGTTGGAGGACATTAGGAGGGATCAAGCGAGAGCTTGGGATGCGGATTGGACCACATGGCATAGGATGCATGATATGGAGTCAGTGATTGCTGGAGTGATGAGGTCAAGACAGGAGGACCATTATGAGGTCTTGGCGTCACGGAGGCGCATTGCACAGTTGAAGTATACCGTAGGACGGTTGGAGTCTACTGTAGGACGGTTGGCAGCAGAGTTGGAGCAGCTACGCCTTGGGCATAATTGATTCTAGTTTCTAGTAACTTATGATGTATTTTCCCACTAAACTAAGTAGTCATTAGCTAGTGGCAGTTTTACTTTCCTTTATGTATTCGAAACTTGTACTTTTCTTTTACGTATTCCAAGTTTGTAATTTTGTGGACATGTACCGAATTCGAAATCTATGATAAATCTTGGTTATTTATTCTATTGTGCCATTCATTATGAACTTGAAACTTTGTGGACAACCAAACTTATAGGCCTTGTTTTCTGAACTTGAAACTTTATTGTAAACATTATTAAACTTGGACGAATATATTTAAATGGAGTATGTATTCCGTTCTTTATTGCCTTGTGTTGTGATCTACAATTTAGTAGCACCCCATGACCCGAATGCTTCGCTATACCAGAATTTGGGGGTGTTACAAATTGGAATCAGAGCCTGGTTATAGAGAACTAGGTACATATAAACCCTAAACTATAACCGCTTTTTATAAAAACAAGTCCCTATGACCATCACTTGCCTGCCTGCCTTGCTTGCCAATTACTTGTTGTTTACTTGTTTTATCTACGCGTTACGTTTTGTTGATTTTACTCTACAGTACATATACTATAAGTATTTTCTATATACTTACACACATATACCATCCTTGTCACAGACTATGCCTTCCCCTGAGATCACCAAAGACATCGTGCGTACTCACACTCCATCATCCCCTCTGATCTTACCACGTTCCAATGATCCCTACATGCAGGTGCTTGAGGCATATCATGCACCCGATCCTGACACCATTGAGCCCACACCTACTTCATCATTACCTTTGTATGGTCTTAAGCAAGCTCCAAAGGCTTGGTATGATAGACTAAAGGCATTCTTGGTTAAGCATAATTATTCCATGGGAATGGTAGATAACACTCTCTTCACCAAAAGAAGTGACCATCATATTATCATTGTTCAAATATATGTCGATGACATTATATTTGGCTCAACTTGTCAGGAAATGTGTGATGAATTTGCCAAAATCATGCATGATGAGTTTGAGATGAGTATGATGGGAGAACTAAAATTCTTCTTAGGACTACAAATAAAACAACTAGAAGACGGAATATTCTTTAACCAATCTAAGTACATTAAGGAGATGCTTAAGAAATTTGGCCTAGAAGACTCTAAACCACTTAAGACACCTATGTCTACGGAAATTAAGCTCACAAGAGATGAAGAGGGTGAGTCCGTAGATAATACTAAGTATAGAGGAATGATAGGAAGTCTACTATACTTAACGGCAAGTAGACCCGATATCATGTATAGTGTTTGCCTTTGCGCTCGCTTTCAAGAGGATCCCAAAACCTCTCACCTAGAAGCGGTTAAGCGTATCTTCCGATACATTAAAGGCACTATACACTTAGGATTATGGTATCCTAAGGGATCCGGCATAGAAACCATTGTCTATGCGGATTCGGATCATGCGGGAGACTACGTAGATAGAAAGAGCACTAGCGGTATTTGCACGTTTATGGGATGTTGTTTAACATCTTGGTTTTCGAAGAAGCAAACCGCTCTTGCTATTTCTACCACCGAAGCCGAATACGTAAGCGCTGGAAAGGCATGTCAACAAGCACTATGGATGAAACAAGCTCTCGTAGACTATGGCATTAGGTTAGAAAATATCCCCATTATGTGCGATAATAAAGGAGCTATAGACTTAAGTAAGAATCCCGTTCAACACTCTAGGACTAAACACATAGAAATACGCCATCACTTTCTTAGGGATAACGTACAAAAAGGAAACATCACTATAGAAAAGGTAGCCTCGGAAGATAACATTGCCGACATATTCACTAAGCCCCTTAAGCGTGAATCATTTAACCACTTGCGTTTAGGATTAGGAATGATGGAACAAATTGATTGAACTTTCTTGAAAAACCAAAACTTTCTGAAATTTCAAAATTCTGGACACTTTCAAGTGTCAGATGGGCGGACCCCTTAAATATATAAGGGCGGCCCCCTTAAAATTAAGGGGACCGGCCTCTATTTAAGGGGGCCGGCCATCTGATGGTGAAAGTTTCTGTGTTTTCGTTATTTTCCTCCAAAATCTGAGTCTAGGATTCTGTTTTGCACAAAATCAAGAATTGAGATATTTTGTTTGCATAATTATACTTTCAATAAAACCTCAATTCCTTTCCAAAACATTCTCACGATTAGGAAAACTCATTGTTGAATAATGATAAAAACGTTTTTCTAAAATCATGCATAATAGTCTTACTCTCGTTGTCTATAAGTATATAATCTAATGTATACTTATATATAACATTTGGAAGTAAGCAAATTTAATTCAAGGAGACTAAAGATTGTTTCTCAAGATCATTTGGTTTTAGGAAGCAATCTTTACTCCACATTTGTTTCATTTAGGCACACACTAGAACAAATTCAAGAACTTCATAGTCATATTTGTTCCATCACTAGTTAGACACTATTAGGTGCCTTTACTCTAAGATTAGTTGCCTTAGTGTACCTTTGTTGCTTAATTGATAATTTGCTTTAAATGCATGCTTGATTATATTCATATATTCTATATGCTTAATTGCTTATTAGCTTTATTTGCATGCTTAATTATGCTTAATTATGCTTATATGATTAATTGCTAGCATGTATGCTTTTCATGAAAATTAGACTATGAAAATACTTGCCTAGTTGCCTAAAGAGTTGGTCTTGCCCAAAACCAAACCACAAAACAAACACCTTTCTGAAAATACTTTGCCAAAAACCCAAACCAGGCAACCTGGATCGTCAGACATGGGCGGCCCCCTTAAATCAAAGGGGCGGTCCCCTTAAAATTAAGGGGACCGGCATAGAATTAAGGGGACCGGCCATCTGTAGCTCGAGGTTTCCTGTTTGCTTTCTGCTTTTCAGCCCATTTCACCCTATTTTGATTCCTCATTTCCCTGAATTCACAAACACCTTTTATCAACCAAATCCAACACATATTCACCTTCCATAAACACAAAATCATCACACTATAAATACCATTCACCATCATAAATGCTCATCCATTCAACAACCAAAATCACCATCATTCAACAACCATGTCATCTCCCAACAACCAAAAACCCAAGTTTTCAAGAGTTGCTAAAATCTCCGTCAAGCCCGTATGGAGAAGAAAGCTTGATACTTGTCAAAAATCATCATCCACAAATGATGTTGTCTCTAGCCAACCAATACCTAAGCCTTCAAACTACCCAAATGATACCACTCTTCTACATCACCAAGACAACCTCACAATCACACTCACCAACAAAATTCCACCTTCACCCATCTCATCTCTACCAAATGACCCATTTGAAGAAGATGCTCAACTTCAAAACAATCACCATAACTCTCATCCAAACATGAACCAAACCATTAATCAAAATCCAACCTCACCATCATCTCCTACCTCCGAACAATTAAAGTTCGTTGAAGAGCTCAAGGAAGCTCATGAGCTTAATGCTCTTCTTGCGTTGCACCTTACTCAACGCAATTTGGAACAACAACCCTCATCCACCAACTCATCACCATCAAATCATTTGTTCCATCTTGAAAATCATGTCAACAATTGCATTTGTTGTACATTTCTCCAAGAACAACATCTTGTTCTCAATGAACGTCTCACATGGATTGAGCATCTACTTACCAAAACATCACCAATATCTCCACCACCAAATCCCTCCACTCCATATCCATCACCTTCCAACCTTTAAATGCATCCTCCATGACTCCCAAATAAAATCACCAAACAACCTTTTGTCACCCATGCAAGACCTCTCATGATGGCAACTCAAGTACTTTCTTAGTATAGTTTGCTAAGATAAGCATACATGTATGCTAATGTACTAAGATTATGTGTTTAGCATAATCATTTTGTAATAAATTTATTAATGAATGTCGTTGTTATTGCCATGATTTATAATTCATTATCTTGCCTTATATGCTTTGCTTTATATGTATGCATGCTATATATATATATATATATATTTTGCTATCTAAATATTTTTGCAAGCATTCCATATCTCGATTATTTCTTATGACCTCAAAACGAGGGGGAGTATACATCAAGGGGGAGCTCCAAGTTAATCGGGATAAACCTTTTTGATGCTAACAAAAAGGGGGAGAATTGATATAAACTCATACTAATACTTGTATATATACTAATTTTCGCTTAATGAGTTTAGATTTTGTAATCATCAAAAAGGGGGAGATTGTTGACATAAATAATGCGTAAAAACGTTATTTATATTTTTCGATATCTCTACGTTTTGACGATCACAAAATGTAAAATCATTAAACGTAAGATTACTACGTAAACAAGTATTAAGCTAGTTTATATCATTATATCCAACTTAATCACTTAAGGTATGAATAAACAAGTGCTTAATACATCTCATGATCAAAGGGGTATTTAATTAATTACTACAAAGTTTATTTAATTATATAAACATATTATATATTTTTGAAAAACAATTTTGGTAATAAAGAAAAATGTTTTAATCATACTAAATATATGAATTCAAATTTTTAACCAAAATCAGTTAGTTTTTCACCAAATAAACTTTCCCCACTAAAGACAAAAAAATCTGGCCGTTACAGCTGGGCGGCCCCCTTAATTATAAGGGGCGGCCCCCTTAATTTTAAGGGGGCCGGCCACAATTAAGGGGACCGGCCACGCTCCTGTGTCAGAAAATGTCAGAATTTTTCTCCTATAAATACCACCTTAATTCTGGTATTTTTCCTCACCTCTTGCACGAAAATTTTCAGATCTAAATCTCTCTAAACATCTTCCAAAACCCTTTGATCATTAGATTACTAATCCTTGTTTCAAGTGATTCAATCCCTCATCATCCACCATCATCCAAAGTGCAAGAGAAGAATACTCCTTCAACCTCAAGTTTAAGAAGTATTGTATATTGATTGTGTATATTGTGTATAGCTCTTGTGTAGTTGTGTTGTGAACATTATAAGTAGTTCTAGGAGTGTTAGTTGTGAATAGAAGTAGGGTAGTGGTGAAGATTAAGTAGTGAAGTAGTGAAGTAGTGAAGAAGTTGTGTTGTGAAGAAGTAGTGACGAAGTTGTGGTGTGCTCAAGTTGTGAAGAAGTCGTGGTGTGTTGTGAGATTGGTTCTAGCTACTATTAGGACCCGACATTTAGCTTTGTGTCGTTAAGCCGGTGTAAGCAAAAGTTGTGTAAGGTTTTCTCCGCCATAAGGGAGCTTGTTGACATAGTGAAGAAAACTCCCGAGTTAGGTGCTCGGGGAGTGGAGTAGGACGAAGAGGAGATTCGTAGCCGAACCACTATAAATCCTTTGTCTCACGGTGCCATTTTTCCAACTCTATCTCTTTACTTATTTACTTACTTTCACATTTGTCATATCATATACTTGTTGATATCGTTACTTATAATTGTGCAAATCTATTGGTGAAACATAATGTTCGAATTAGTGTTTTGATAAACAAGGTTTTTATAAATTAAAAAGACGTAAAACTATTCAACCCCCCCCCCTTCTAGTTTTCCACAATCTATATGCTAACATGTGTTAGAATATGTTTTTTTGGTTTTAATCTTTCACATCTAATTAGGTGCATATGTTCCAAGTATTATTAGGATATTTGAACGGGTTTCGGGAGTCAATAAATGTCCATTGTTAAGGAGTGTTTGGCACTACTTGAAATTTGAATAATTTGGTAGTTAAACAATGTGTTTCATGGATATATGTACTTCTAGGATCTTTTGTTATCTTTGGACATTGTCTTGTACTAACGGATATGCAGGTTGGCAACATTTGGGATGTTGTCAAATTTTCAAGTTTATGGATATTTCACTAAGTATAGTGAAATTCGCTAGCCCCCGGTCAAAGTCTAACGGTTAGAATGTTTCTACATCCATTTCTTGCATTTCCTAATCAGATATGGTACAAAGTTTTGTTTTTAGGAGTTTTCGAAAAATTTGAAAATCGTCTCGATGGTCAAAATAGTGGACTGCCACTTTTTTCAGACCTGGCGGATATGGCGGAACCAAATATAGGGTTCCGCCAGTAGGATTTCTGGGTAACCCAGATTTTAGCCCAACGGACCAGGCGGAACCAAAAATTTGATTCCGCCGGTGTTCTTTCAGGGTGCCGCCAGGACCTGCAGAGATTTTCAAAACTTTGAAGTGTAGCATCAATCAAAACTTCTAATCACTCCCTTTTAGGCATAAGCATGTTCCTTATTAATTGATAAGTGCATTAGAATCCTTTTTATCCACTACAACCAATAAGATACCACTTCCCGCCAAATATTTCATTTAAGACCCTCACTCAAGATCACTCACTTTCATCACTAGGATTCTTCTCACTAATGTTCACTCATATTAGGATTAGGATTTCTCACTTGTACCTATAGGATAATCATCTATAATAATACTTTCTAAATTTCACAAGAATGATCCAAGATACCTTTCTCCATAGAAGAAGGAATCCGGAAACTTGTTCCTTGCAATCCTCGAACCATTGAGTATTTGTGATCACTACACACACTCACTGCATTCTTTCATCCTTAACTCATCCTTCATCCATTAGCTTCACTTAGTTGGTGACTTGACAACTTCCTAACTAATCCGAACTCATTATTTACAAAGATTACATATAATATCTAAATCACAAGTCTTACTTATGACTATAGATATTGTCTTGTTTCTACATATGTTACCTAACTTGGTTAACATGAAAATAATGTGTCATCCTTCAAGACGATAAGGATTTACATCGAGTCTTAACTTACTCTTAAGTTATAGATGTATTATCGAGTCTTGCTATCCTTTTATGCTATCCAATCTCAACTAAGTAGGATTGACAACTTAAGTATTTCGTTTGAAATATTTAAGTAAACTTGATTTACTACCGTAGTCATTAAAAGTCATATCCGAAAAATCAACACCCAAGTATTTTAACAAAGTTTGTTAAAACACTCATCACGACTAGAACACTTATCATAGTACTCTCCCAATCAATAGGAACAAAAACAAATGTCAAAAGGGTTTCATCCTTAAACATTTAGCACTTAAGTTCACTTGTTCTTTCACCATCATCTCATCACATTCACCTTGTGATATATCTCAGCCCATAAGCTTCACAAACATGAGCAAAACTTCAAGCACCTCACCCGCTAGTTGTACCAACCAATGGATCACAAAAAATTAGGATTCATCCTTCTTCACTTTCAACATCTATGAAACTTAAGTACTTCCATAGCACAACAAACCTCTACATCATCACATTCTTCGTTAGACACACTAGAAGAGCTACCACCTAGATAAACCAATCCACCATTCTTATCTTCATTTGAATCTATTGAGTGCATTGCTCGAAAAGCCCTTTGTCTAAACACTCGTTAAACAAACTCAACCATGCCTTACCTCCTATAGGATTAGAATCTTCACCATCAAATGAGCATGAAGCACACATTCAATTACACTAGGTTTAAGTAGTACCGCTTTCACAAGTTATTAAAGTATTAGTAATACTTTTAACTTCTGCATATGTTTCATTAAACTTCAAATCAACATTTTAACAACATATGTTAAAATGCAATCTCAAAGCCAACCTCATACACCTTCAGCAACAAAGACTCTTGAGGAGTATACATAAGAAACTCGAGTGAATTCCTCTCATCATCATCTAGTGATTATTATCTTGAGACCAAGATAATTTAGGATAGGACTCTCCGATTCAAACACTTTGGCTTCATATATTCATTTAGGAAAACATGATGTTCTGAAAGACATTATTCCTATGATATCATGCGTCAAGTTTTCATCATGACTAAAAGGATATTGTATATTCTATGCGTCATTCTCTCATTAAACATGAAGGTTTGTGTTACATGAGATTTCATTATACCCCATTGGGTTAATGATCTTAAATCAACATCTGCAAGTTCTAGGATCTAGAGCCTCCTCATCATCTCGTCATTCTTGTCCTCATAATCATGGCGACTTTATTCCACGTGACAATCTTGCTTAATGAATGACACCATATGTGTCTATTTCCTTTTAAGCGTCCATCATAACCGAACCTTGCTCATAACCCAAGAAACCTCAAAACGGATCCTTACAACCCTTGGAACATTCCTAACCAAAACACTTATCATAATCACATAGCGTTGAGTGCCTAAGTTCATCTTTCACTCCACCCAACTCCATTGGATTAAATTTCAATGACTTGACAAGTTCTTGGAAATCTTCCAAATGTTTAGAACACACCAAAACTCACACCATTGCTTCTCTCAATCTCAAAATCCTAGCGAACCAAAGAATTGAGATGACTAAATCCGACACCTCATCCTAATCATTAAAAACCTCTAGGATTAGTGTTAAACCTTTTTGCTTCAACAAAACCATTAAACCAACATCGTCTTCGGGACTATCCAACACAATCACAATAACCATTCAAGATTTACTTAATCTTGCTACTCCATCATCCTCTCCTAAACATAGCCTACAAACCGCTTTGCCGTCAAATGACTTTTCATTGTCGCCAAAAACCTACATCACCATTATCACTTTGTGACACCATTGCAAAAATGCAAACCCAACAAACAACCATGTGATCAATTAGATCATGATAGACCATCAACCATCAATGGTAGAGCGTTTGGCTTACCGTTATGATAGAATATCAATTTTTCCACAAGACCAAAACCATACACAACCACTTGTGTTTTATCCCATTTTCAAAAACCTCCATGGTAATCCTAACGGAGAACCAAGCTTCCGACATTATGTCAATGAACCACCACAACAACAACCACCTCAAAACCTTTCATCACTCAAACCTTAAACCACAAATGTGAAATGAAAAACCGAGTTATCCTTTGTTCTACCCAATATCGAGTCATCCACAACCAAGAGTCAATATCATCTTCACCAATAACTACACCTAGTCATCTTCTCAAGAAGATTCCACCATGTAACCAAACAAGTGTGTCATCCCCACTACAACCTAACCCATTTAGGTAAATCACCTTTCATGATACATAAACCCTTGAGTCGCTCTTTGAAACAAATGGCAATTGTCATATCCATACACTCATTGTCATATTTGTGTATGTAGTCGAAAGTCAAGTGAATTTCATTATGAAATGCGTCTTTTCCACTTTCTAAAAACTGAAGAACACAAAGATGATATTCAAGCTTCAATTGTTGTCGAGTCACCATCACCTCATTTCACACATCCACCTTCGGTAGTCAACCGACAAAACATCTCAAAATTCCATGATTCCCAATCATCCATCAATGATTAACCCACATTCACAAAGAGTCTCCTAACCTCAATCCTCAAAATCACTCATCGTCACCTCCATACCAATACTCTAATCCTTTCCACCTCCTTTGAGAAAACCACATGCCTCTTCATGCGATCATCTCGCATTGATAGAGAAGAGCTACATGACTTCAAGGATAAAGTTCTTTGTATGCTAATCAACATCCGCAAAAACATTACTAAGCTCATCGCTTTCATTAATCTACAACCTCCTAAACACTTCATCATCATTCTTTATACAATGCATTACACAATATGTTGGATGTCCACCTATTGAGGAGGAGAGAAATTCATTCACATATTTGTA
>LBNU01019804.1:33517-71441 GCA_014162995.1 Artemisia annua
ATTTTTGACATTTTTGCAAAGTTGAGGGACTAAACTTGTAAACTTTTGAAACTTTTCATCAAAGGACTAATTATGACAACTTATGATTTTCTAAAGACTTTGGTTGACTTTTCTTCCAAAATTAATGCTTAGGGACTAGATTTGATAAGTTTTGAAAGTTGAGGGACTGAAACTGCCAATTGTGCAAACTTTGTTCGTTTTTCATTTGTTTTCAAACATTTTGCATCTAAAACATATAAAGCACAACCCTGGGATATTTTCAGTATTTTGATGCATATTTGGGTGTTTTTGGATGTTTTGGCAGTTCAGATACGATAAAAATGATGAGTATTTACACACTCATCACCCTTTCATCATAGGCTCCCAATGAAATTTCTTTCATAAAAACGTCGATGCGAGCTCGTGCAGTTGCAAGGAAAGGTCTCCCAAGGATAAGGTCTTCATTAGGAGTGTTTGCCATGTCAATAACGACAAAATCAGCCGGGAATAGGAAACAGTCGATCTTTACAATGACATTATTAACAATGCCCACGGGAGTGGCCCTAGTCATGTTGGCCATTTCAATCACCAGATTTGTCTTCTCTAAGAAAATAATGTTTAAAGATGGAATAAGGATAATGGCATGAAATTGATGCTTGATCCCAAATCAGCTAATGCTGTTAGGCTATGTTTCCCGATCGAGCATGGAAAGGCAAAACTTTCCGCACTATCTTCTTTGTTTGGCAATCGTATCGGTGCTCCTTCGGGTTGTCTAGCGTTGTCTTGTATATCTGAATCATCAAATGGTGCATAATGAAAGTAATCTCCAGAATCTTCGATCTCATCCTTAGTTATAAGAGCCATGCATGTTCCCACATACTTGCTTCTTATGGCATGTCGTTTGTGTAATTCGTCACTAAGCCTTTCAATTGTAGTTTCAAGATTTTTAAGAGACTTATCGTGACTGTCAAGGCTTTTGTTGGTGCTTTCTTGAAACTCCATTAACCAATTATCTTGTTCTTTCTGTCTTTTTGCTGATTCTTCCAAATATTTGGTTATGGTTACTTCTAATTTTGATCTTCTTTCCCCGTAAGGAATTCTGTTGAAGTTTCCAGGTGGTCCCACACGATAACCATTGCTGTTGCTATAAAATGGTCGTCCATCACCGTACTTGGCCTCTTCAACTCTTTTTTCCGTTAATGGGCAATCCTTTGCGAGGTGGGCTCCTTCGCAAATGTCGCATCCGACTTGCATAGCATGGACGTTTTCCTTTAACTTCTTCACTTCCCTTCCTAGGTTCTCAAATTGATTAGTAAGGGCGTTCATACCTTCAAAACTTCCTCCGGTACTTCTTGTGCTACCTCCGTCGTGCCATTTTTGTGAATGGTCAGCCATATCTTGAATTATATCCAAGGCTCGAGAAGGTGTCATTCCTGGGATAGGTCCTTGTGAATCAACCATCCGTCTAGTTGCGATGTTGATGCCTTTATAGAACAATTTAACCTTTTATTGAATGTTCACATCATGTGTAGGGCATCTATAAAGGCGATCATTATACCTATCCCAAGCTTGGTATAATGTCTCGTCAGCCTCTTGTTTGAAGTTGTGAATTTCCGTTAATTGCTTTGCTGTTTTAGAAGGAGGACAATATCGTTGGATGAATTTATTTTTCAAGAGGTTCCATGTGTTAATCGTTCCCTCTGGTAATCGGTCGACCCATCTACGAGCAGCTCCCAATAGAGTCATCGGAAATACCCTTAGCATAACAGCATCATGTGACACACCCGGAATATTGAAAAGGCTGGTGATGTAAAGGACATGCTCAATATGCTCATAAGCATCTTCATCATTGCCCCCGGAGAAAAGTTTTGTTCGTAGTTCTCTCATAAACTGATCTTTTATTTCAAACTGAACATTTGCTCCAATAATTGGCCTGACAAGGCCCGGTCCTTGCTCGTCCCTAGTCAAGGCAAGGTATTCTTCCAGAGTCATTGCTTCAATGTCAACAGCTTCCATAGTTCCTAAAACTAAAAACAAAAGTATAAGAAAAAAAACTGGAAAATTTAAAAACTTAAACACAAATCCTATTATAGCTCTCCGGCAGCGGCGCCAAAAACTTGATGCAGGTTTTACCGACCAGGTTTTAATATTTATAATTACTCGTTTTACCTAAGGTCTACCTATTTGCACTAACGGACAGAGAATCCGGTCGTGTATAGAATAGTAATGGTAACTCCGAGGTCATCCCAAGAGCTATGTGGTGCGGACTATGCCTAAGTCTAATGTCACTAACTAAAAGAAATAATGGATTGATTGGTTGGTTGAAATGAAAATAAAACAATAAAACAAATAGCAAATAAAAGTAAACTTGTGAGCAGTAGGAGAAAAGTGTACTAGCCTAGTTACTTCTCCTATATCATTTTATGTCATGTTCCCTATTAAACTAATCTTATGCTTTAGGTGGGGCGGACATATATCACTAGGTGCATAGGTCAAGTTCCCTAGCCTATCTCCCCCGAATCCTGTCAGGAACCATGGCGTTTCCTACTTTCCCATGTATTAAGCCGACGTATGGTATACGGGTTTGAGTCATTAAGTACCACTACATGCTAGACTTATCTTTAAATGGCCCGTTGTCACGATCATAGGCCCTTTCTCTAACTTCTTAAGTTTATCAAGTACGGAAGGTGATCCTATGGTTAATTCGCACACGAGGCAATATGGTCAGTTGTCATCCCTCCCATTTCCTCGCAATCCATCAGGCTAGTGTCCCATGGTCAATTCTTCTAGCCTACTACCTCAATTTGGGTCTTAATTCAATTAAAGCTAGCGTAATGGATACAACCGCATATCAAAACTACCGAAACTAAAGGTTCTCAAGACAAACTATGCATGCACACACGTAAAAGCATATAAGAAAAGTACGGAAACATGATTAAAACAATATAGGCATCATAACTAGGCTAGCACCAGAGGTGCTTAGCCAATCATATTAGAATTAACACTCGAAATAATGTTTACAAGATCCATATATTCGAAATGTAATTGAAATAATGAAATGCTAAAACTTATGGTGATTGAAGTGTGATTTCTCTCTTGGAAAGCCTTCGTATGCTGTTGTAGAAGGGCCTCCTAAAAGCTCCTAACAATATCTGATTTTGTGTGTGAGAAAGTTGATCTTGAAATGCAGAAATTAGGGCTGTATTTATAGGCCTGACGGGAGTAATGTGTTACGCCGTAACTGGTAAATCTTATCCAGTTCCAGAGTTTACGGCGTAATTGATGAAATGTTACGCCGTAATAGTCATTTAGGGATTCTTCTACGTCATAATCTCCAAATGGTTACACCGTAGAGTATTTATCGGATCTGAGATAACTCTAGTAGTCTTCATTACGTCGTATTCCCAAAGGTGTGTTACGCCGTATGTTAATTCTTGATCTTGGACTACTCTCGTACTCGTTGCTACGCCGTATTCCGTAGTTGTTGCTACAGCGTAGTCTTCATATCTGAGGATTCTTCAAGACTTGAGATGGTTACGGCATAAACTATGAAATGTGTTACGCCGTAACTGTTGATTCGTGTTGACTTTGGTCTTCATAGTAGAAATCCTTGCTACGGCGTAGTTGAGAGATTGAGTTACGCCGTAGCTTTTTCCAGCATACTTGGATTTGTCTATCTTTTGCATGTACTTTCCAATTTCCTCGTCTCTTTAGCTCCTATGCTCACTCGTAACCTGAATACAAAATATGAAGAGATAATAGCATATATTCACATTATTAACAATATAAATGAGCATAATAGGAGGAAATTGACACTTAAATATCAGGGTAATTTGATGTTATCACCATCACTAACCCAGATCCACCATCATCACCAACCAAGATCAACCATCATCACCAACAGATCCGCCTTCATATTTGGATAATTGTTGAAAGATTTATTAAATATGAAATTAACTCACGCAAATTAATGGAACTATATAGATATTTTGGTCTAGTACTTAGTTTATAATCGAATATAAAGAGGACTGTATCCTTTATAATTCTTTTTTTTTTGTGGTGAAGATAAAGTTGGTATTTTGGTGATGTGGTTAGTTAAAAGGAGTGTTTTGGTGATAGTGAGTTTAATTTTAGTGTGTGTTTATGGTGAAAATAATGAGAATGAAAGTGTTGAAATAGGTGCTTCAACGGTGGAAACAGAGCAAGAGCAGCTATATAAGTCGTACATTTAATGGGTAGCACAGTCGCATATATAAGTACAAGTTATAAAGCATAAGTTACAAATAACTGACTTTTATAAAGATAAGGGTAAATAAGTAATTTTATAATAATAGAAAAAAAAATGTTTGGGAAAACCCCCATCTACCACCATACTTTAATAATAAAAAAGGAACACGTGTCCCACATCCAATAGAGTTGCACATGACCATTTTGAGAAGATTTTTTTTTCACCACATGGTGACCTCAAGCCAAATTTTTGTACCTTTCAAAGAATTTCCTCTTGTAAATTTCATAACATGCGCAGTTTATTATCGATTTATCTTTTATGGATTTCATGACTTTTCCAAAATAAATTTTCGAGGGAGTTCTTACATTAACAAACTACCTAGGTGATCTAATAGGCAATGAATTATGTCTCTTTCAGGCACTAAGGTTATGTTTGGCAAAAGTAGTTGTGAGCAGTAGCTATAGCTCACTGCTCACCGCTCACAGCTTCATAAAGAAGCATTAAAAAAATGAGCTTTCCTAAAAAAAATAGCAAAGCTCATAGCTCTCATGCCAAATTAACATTAAAAATCAAAAAGCTCATTGGTCACCGCTCATCGCCCCAAAAAGCTCCAAAAAGCTTTGCGCCAAACATAGCCTAAAACATATTGCTTCCATCTTTCATATAAGGTAAGTTGAAATGCTTCACACACAGTTTGCACCAACATGCCATTGGAAGAGAAAATTTTAGATCCATAAAAAAAGGTAATCCAAAGCGTAATGATAAGAATAGCGCGTATTGATGGAAAACGGTAAGTAAAATCAAAATTCAGTATAACAGTTTAACACAAAACATTTAGTGGAAGACAATAAGCCTATCATAGTTTTCCAGAGCCAGCGCTGTTTATAGCTAATCAAATAAAACACAACTATTGTGTACCTGTTTGTTTGCATGGGGATCAACACAAACGAGAGTTTAAAGCAAAGCTCCTCATGGTTTAGCACACTAGTCCTCAGACGATTGCAGCAAGGTGCTATCAGTTGATCCAAGCAGCAGCAACAACAACACACTAGACCAAATCAGATCACACGAACAAAAGTGTTCGTGTGCCTTTGGTGTTCGGCCGTACATCACAGAAAGGATGGGGAAGGATTTTAAGGTTTATGAATTAATTACTCAATGAATTATCTAATAATAATTATAAGATAATTATCAATAATAAATAAAGAGATAATTATCTAATTTTAAAAGATACATGTATTTTCAAACAAGTCATACAACCAAAAAGCTCAAGCCCGGTCACAAGGGATTCACGCCCCTTGTTGGGCTTCCTGATTCGTTCTCTCTTATCCTTAATTAACCTTAGCTCTCTTTCGTTTAATGTATCATTTATATATTTACAATAAATATATAAAACTACAATCTCGAATTATTATGTGCGACCGCAATGGTATTATATATTAGGGGATAGCTTGACTACAATTTTTGTAGCCAATTGGCTACAATCCTCTACATAAACTACATAAGAAAGGCTCAGGGACCCACTAAAAAATTTCAGGGACCCACAAAGACACACAAATTATAGCATAAATTGTATGGAGTTAGCTACAATGCAATTGTAGCTAATATTTTCCCTATTTATTAATGACAATATTTAATTCCCGTTATATCATGTACATAATCCTAGAAACTCACACTTAGACATGATATGACGTCTAGTAATTAAATAGCGTGGACAACAAGCGTCTAGCGAGCAGCAACGATCTTATTTTCCTCTCAAAAATATATAACTTGTTCGTCCGTTGATAGAATCAAACAACTACAATATCATTAAGGGGCTGTTTGATAAAAAAAAATTATGATTTAGCGCTGAATGAATCAAAGCTGCTGAATGATTCTAAGATGCTGAGTGAACCTGATTCTGAGTGAAAATGATTGTTTGATATTTGTTCTGAATGAGCAATCTGAGTTGCCTGAAATTACCAATTTAACCTTCTGTCTGATTTTGTATTTAACAAAATATACCGTTTGATAAAAAAAATTAGTAACTCGAATAAAAATATAATATAAAGAAAGTAATGTTGGAATAAAATAAAAATAAAAATAAAATAAAATAAATAAAAGAACTCGTTGAAAACCTTTATTAGTAAAACACCAATTGTTATATAAAAAAAAGTGTTTCATGAAATTAAAAAGAAAGTACAAAATATAAAAGAAAAGAAATAACTATTAAAAAATTAAAATAAATGACAATATATGTAAGACATCATGCGAACATGCAGGAGTTTTTTCTTTGGAGTAAAGTTTAAAAGAAAAGTAATACAGTATTAAAAAATTAAAAAAAAAAAGGACAAAATAGGGAAAGGGGGGGTCACTGAATGGTTTTGCATGCTTTTGGCACTGCACGATCCAGAGGCTTTGAAATTGGTTCAGCACTATTTATATTTCTATCAAACACATGTGCTCTGACCGACTAATATATTTTCCTCTTAATGGTCCAATTCAAAGGCTATCAAACAAGGCCTAACTCTCAATGACTTGTCATCAACCAAGACTATATACGAATGCAAATCAAGCAATATACTCGACCGATATTTACAAACAGAATCAACTAAATTAACACTTAAAAATACAAAATCATCATGTACCAACATGCAAAACCACATATACAAAATGTAAATTTAGACACTATATCGATCTACAAAAATGAATATTGAAAGGGTTGCAGATCTGTGGTGGTGGGCGTAGGATATGGGCGGCTTTTGGTGGTGGCACCCGGTATTATGTATCATTTGTGTCTACTTGGTCTCATGGTGGTGGTGATTTTTATGGGAGATAAATGTGTAGGCTAGAGTGGAAACAGAGGAGAGAAATATTGAGGGAGATGCTTCCGATTATTGTGTTCAAGGAGAGCTTTTCTGTATCCGATACTACGTGAGTCTTCTTGTCTTTTATTTTGCATTGTGGATTTATTGACGGATACATCGCACATGTATGAAATTAAGCTAGATAGTTTAATCAGCTAATCAGGTCTATTCGAATTTGAACACTAGTTGCCTAGTTGGTTTGACCATTAGGACTTTTCTAAGTTTGTTATGTCATAATAAGTTTATTTATTTTTTTTATTTTTTTTAAATCAAAGTGAACTAGCAAAAAAATCTATGATTAGTGAAAGATCATATGGGTTGATGGTATAATTGAAACATTCGAAGCTAATCATACGTTCTTAACTAAACCGAGTAAAGTTTGTTGTTTTATACTCCTATGTGGAAGTAAACTGTTTTCTCATTGATATATTGATTTTTTCATTTATAGAAAAGTAGGGTTATCACATTTGGCATGCTGGCTACCTCCCATTGGCTTGTTTTATGACTTAGTGGTAAATAAATCACTGCTCAAAATAAGTTTTTTTAAATTGGAATATAGAAAGTGCTAGTACATTTGCCTCTGCAAGTTACCTAATTCCCAGGGTTCTTAGAATTGACCCGGTTTGTTGTTAATCATGCGTATGGTTGTTAATCATACCTATGCATTTCCCTTACCATATGGATCGGATTTCAACCTTATTGTCTAATTAAGCATTTTAGACAACTGGTAGCCAATAAGTGGAGATTAAGCAGGTAAAATATCAGATTTTGCATACATAGTGAACATTAGTCAGTTGACTCTATTAAATTAATAGTTAAACTAGACGACTAGTTTATCTTTAAACCGAACTCAACTAATATCATTTATGAAACCTTATCTAAAGTTAGTATTTAGTTAGTTAGATTTTCCAGTGTTCTTGTAGATCAATCTTCATACGCTAGCTAAAGCATCCCATGTGTATTCTCCAGACCACAAAGGGTGGCATTTCGGCCAGTTTACTTATAAGGGCCTGAACGGGTAGATCCGTTTTTTCTCCAACAGAGTTAAAAAGTTAAAAATTTACCTAGTTATATACTTATATTACAAGAAATGGGTCTGAAGTTCCCCACAGTGCATTTTAAGCGCCTAAAAGGCTAAAAAGCTAAATCTTGTATTATTTAATTCAAAATTTATGGATTATTATAGGAATGATGTTTTTTTTTCTTTCTTTTGTAAATAAAAGTTTTAGATACTAATAATGTTGGTCAAAAGGTGCTGGGGGTTAACAAACCCAACTCGCCTGTTTTGACCCATTCTTTAAAATTGCAGTTTATTCGAAATTAGTTTTACTAGTTCTGAGAGTTTGGTGTCAATGTATTTGCAGATGTTCGGTATGTCTTGGGGACTACCAGGCAGAGGATAGGCTACAAAAGATACCGGTTTACAAGGACGTCTTTCATGTGGAATGCATTGATCACTGGGTTTCTACTCACACCACACGCCCTCTTTATTGTCTCTTTCTTTTTGCTTCTTCTCCATCTGAACCAGAAGGAACAAACGGCACTATACCTACCAATGCCAAGACTAGTAACACTTCATCTCTTGACATTGAATATCGTGGACACTCTCCAACAAATCCTGACCTTACCCAATAGTTATAAGGGGAAAAAAACTCCCATATTAGTTTGGGATAGATAACCAATATGTGAATAGTTGGTGGTAATTTATTGGGCTCAAATCTACACCAAGAATTAAGCTTTATCACCATTTGTTCCAGTGTATTGTGTAGAATTTGTTAATCCCAACATTTACACTCACAATTGCTTATCACAATTTGTTGTAAACAAACCTCCATTATCATATGTTATAGGTATTGTGCATTAAGGTAGTTGAAAAGAACTTGAATCGGTGTCACTCTATTATACATTACATAAGGGCTAACATAACACCATCTAATGGTCCAAGTAACAACCCAATTGACAAACGACATAGCTACAACTACAAAACGACAATATGCACCACAAAATGACGTCATTTAGTTTATTTGGCCTACAAAACAGCGTCGTCCGCATGCCTAATGTACAATAGAGCAATAAATTGCTATTGGGACCAAATTACCATATTGGCCCTTTTCACCTTTTACATACATGTGCCACCATTGAAGGAATACGCAGTACTGCTGTGGTAGGATATAACAAATGAGAGAGAAGACTATAATTTAATAATGAAACCTTAAATAAAAAAAGTTAGGTTGGCCAGTTAAAATTCAACATCTATTTCTATAAGAGTGGTGATTGGGAGGCCTAAACCATGTGCCTAAATTTATGCCTAAACCTATGTGACATCATCCTGTTGGCCGCAGTCAAGTGACCAACTTTTCACAAGCCAACAGATCATGCCAAATAAGTTTAGGCATGAAATTATGCATACAATTAGGTCTCCCCATCATTTTCCTTTCTATAAACATATTGCATATTTACATTTGTGTTTCATTTTTTACATTATATGACAACATACACATGTTGATTATGTTTTCAAAAGTTATTAATTATGGTTATTACATTTTATATTTGAAGAACTAAAAAATAAAAACGTTTATTTTGGTCATTTTACATAGTAAGTTATTGAATAATCTGATTTGTCTAACAGTTAGAATAACTGATTATCTAATTATTGCATTATCAAACACCATAATCAAATCCAAACATCAAATTTTAAAATCACCTTTTGTAACAGCTAATTATTTGATTATTAGACTTCACTTTTTTAACGAACAATCCTAAACACCCCTTAAAAAAAAAAAACATTTTTTTTTTAAAAAAAAATTATAAGAAAACAAATTAATTTTTTTTTCCTTAGCAAAGAAGAAAACAATTAAGAAAAAAAACGGCGTCAAAAGTAAAATACACCCGAAACCATCACCATCTCAATCTCCAGCGACCGGACCACCGTGAACAACCACCGCCACGTCATCCAAACCACCGCCACTTCAAGGATCACCAGGTAATTAAACTACAGTAGTATTTACTTTAAAGATATCTGCCACGTGTCATCTTTTGGATCCTGATTCAGATTCGTAATACCTGCAATTGGTAATTGTAAAGATATCTGCCACGTGGCAGATATCTTGATGCATTGTTATGATCTAATAATCTGTTTCTGGATCTGATTTGTGTCGTATAGAACTTGTATGGATGTGTGTTTAAGTGTAAAATAAGCTGGATTAGCTTAAGTGTATTGGCTACATTATTCGTTAATTTCGTATTGTTTGAAAAATAAGTTGGATTAGCTTAAGGTGGTAAGCGAAGGCGTTTAGGTTAGTTTTTAGACGGTGCGAGTTTAAATAGATGCAGGAGCTTAAAAATAAGCAGTTCAGGATATAGTGCCGAATTTTACTTGTTTCACGTTTATCTTAGGGGGTGTTTGTTTAAGCTTATATGTGGCGTATGAGCTTATTTGTGTTTCGGTTTATATTTCATAAGCCCTAATTTTCCGGCTTATTTTGAGACTTGTGGACTTATATAAGTTTATTATAATACTATAAGCTTATATAAGCCCAAAAGTCTTAAAATAAGCCGGAAAATTGAGGCTTATGAAATACTAGACGAGTACCCGTGCATAGCAACGGGATTTCTAGCGGCAAATAGTTATAAGTGTAACATGATATATGAAAGTGAAATAAATAAATAGTGCATCATATTATTGACAATCAATAACCTTCAAATTCACATGGTCATCCTTTTCGCCTCTTTCTTTCATGTTACTTCGTCAAATATTCATTCCATCTGAACAAAAAAAAGATCAAAAGCGAAAAATGTTAGCTTCGCGAGAAAAATATTACAGTAGTAATGAAGAAGTATACGCATGTATGTATTAAATAGATACCATTTTCACAAATACACTATTGACATATGGCTGGCATTGGCAGTTTCAACTTTTCTCAAATCATTCCTACCTTTACTACATATAATTGAGATAAAGAGATGAATCATTTATAGATAGTTTAGATTTAGATATATTGTCTAGTCTTACGTATTTTAAGATATACATTTTCGTGTCTAGTCTAATGGCATAAGTTTCGACTATGTTTAAATGGTATTATCAAAAAGCTGTGAATACAAATACACCATTGGCATAGTTGCTAAAGTAAATATGTGAATCATTTTTAATAAACCATAAATGAGGATCAACCAATAATACAAGAAGATAACAGTGAAAGACCAATAGAGGGTACTATAATACTCGACAACCATCATGCAAGAGTATACAAGTCTGATCAGATCTCTCTAAATTTTACACCAAACACAAGCTAACACGAAAAATTCTAAATACATTGAAAAACATAAACACAATCAGTATCCACCATTCATCATCCAAAAGGAGTCGTTATGGCTCCATCATTCAAAGTGAATCATGAAAAAATCACTCTGTAAATGGAGTATCCACCAAGGCGCAACCGCTTGCCAATGGTCTAACCCTGTTGAACAAATGATACAGGCACATTGTTTATAAGTCATCATCACCATTATTTTATATTTCTTTATGTGTGTTTCGATTATAGTGGGTTTGCAATATACACTCGTCTGTATATGTGTGTGTCGATTATAGTGGGTTTGCAATATGCGTGTGTCGATTATAGTGGGTTTGCAATATACACTCTCCTGTTTATATAGGCAACAACCCAAGCACAAATTTGAACATCCCCTAAATCATTTTCCCGCTCATAAATTGATTCATTGACATTGATTGACATATACTTTCCTTGAGCAAAGAATTGTAACATCAATATGACCTTTTTTATAAATATCACAATCAACACAGTTGTCCTTAGTTGAAACACCAAAATAAGCCGTTTAAATGATGTATACAATCACCAACACCAATAACCTAGTCCTAGACGGATGCTTAATTATAAATGAATTAGGCACACAATCATTTTGTGTCCGGTATCTACTCAATATGGCATTCACATTGAACAATAACAATGCATATTAGTAAAACTAAACTAAACATAACATATAATGCAGCTCATAGTCTATAAAAAGTTTAGTACCAAGTAGCCAAAACAGTAAACCTTGAAGGAACAACGTCACCCTCAACACTTTGGTTCTTTCTCCAACTTCCCTCGATCGAATCCTCATTCGACTTTGGCCTCCGAACACCTCTCTTCATCCTATCACCAGAACCCAAATCCTCGAGTGAATCCTCATTCGCCGTCGGCATCCTAGGCAACAGCTCCAGCTGCGGCGGTAAAGATCCCGGCAGTGGCATGGAAGATTTCGGCAACATCGACTGAAAAAAATTATAAAATCGGTTACAAAAAATACATATCTACAAACACGCACATATAAAATACATAGATCTACAAACACACGCACATAAATACATAAATCTATAATACAAATATATCAATCTATAAATAAACCATGAAAAATGTATAGATCTATAAAAAAAAATTATCAATCCAAAAAAATTACATAAATCAATAAATAAACACTAAGAAAAAACCTCAAAAACCGGCGGCTGTTTTCAATTGGTGGTTGTGATGGGGTTTTCGGGGTGGATAAGGTGGGTGGTCCGTCTTGGCGGTTCGTCTCGGTGGTGGGGACTTCGATGGAGAGGTTGTTTGGCTACTGTGGTCATGGGGTTGATGGTGGTGACGTTTGGTGGTGGTGGCATCGGGTGGTGGTGGTGTTTTTATGGTAGTAGAAGAGATGAGTGTTTGTGTGTGTTTTTGTTAGCTGTGAATGTGCGAATTATGTACTGTAGTAAAGATATAGGCAGCAACTCAATTAATATTCACGATTTAAGTCATTTTCTTAATTAGTTTGCATAATTATTGGTTTACAGCCGATGATGATAAGAAGGAATTAATTCCATATAGTTTCCTTTCATTTCCATATAGTTTCTTTTAATCCACGAATTCATTTTCCCTGTATTTAGAATTCAACATTTCCAATGTTGACCATTGACAAGGGCATTATGGGGATTGACCTAAAAATCAGTTTTTCACTTTTTCACTTTTCACCTTTGACCATTTTTCCATTATAAGTAGTTAAGATAAGCCGGAATCAAATAAGCTCGTAAGCCACCTATACTCTTAAACAAACACCCCCTCAGGTTTATAATAAATTAGTTTTTTTTTTTTTTTTTTTTTTTTTTTTTTTTAATAGAAAAAAAGAACATTCAAGGGTTTTTATGTTAGATATGAATATGAAGGTAAAAAGGTAATTCTAATTTGCATCTCGCTTTGAAAAAGGCAGCTCCCAGTTTGCTTATTGTGATTTGCTAATTTCGCCCCAAGCAGGTGGGGATTATCCAGACAGACATTCAAAACTCTTTATCTGCTAGTCAGAAAATTAAGCAATCCCAAACACCATCTTTTATTTAGCCAGCCGTGTTTTCTCTTTATAACTTCTGGTAGCTTGTAATTGATACGAACCCGATTAGTACTTTCCTTATTAATATTTAGTTAGTTTCCTTTATTATAATTTCTTAATGAACAAGTTAAGTATAGGATATCTTTTTATTATATATAGAGGATATTAGGGTTGTAATATTATTATGCAGAATAATATTAATGGTTTAGTGATTTGATATCATTATTGGGAGAGAGATCGGCCTCTCGATAGTTGATCACCTATCTTTATTTATCGTTTTTGTTCTTTTTATCTCTTAATCGAATCCGGTTCCTATCAGTAATCCTTTAGTTTTATTAATTTAGTTTTGTTTTAGTTCTGATTACATACAGGTAGAAATTGTTGTGTTGACAAAATAAAATGGCGGATGCAGCAACCAATGAGCTGGTAAGAGTTTTACTCACTCATTAACATGGGTTATTTATGTTCTCTATGTGACTTTGTATTGGTAATTTCAGCTAAAACCTCAAGGTGAAGCCACGGATGATGCCACTAAATCTGTTTTTAATTTGGGAGCCGTTGTTGGTGATTTGACTGTTGAAGAGGATGCCAGCAGGTCAACTTCTTTATCCTTTCTCCACCCCTAAATTTGTATCTAGTTTCATATTTATCATTAGATCTGGTTGGGGCTATTATCCTGATATATCATTGTTTGTTTGCTTGTTTCAGCAATGATATATCATTGGAAGGACTGCAGCAGGAGCTTGAAGAGTGCAAAGCTGACGAGGTACCTTTAGTCTTAGGAATGCTTGTCCAATTCTTGGGGTTCAAACATATTTATAATCCTTTTTTATGCAATCAGTATTTTTATGTAGTGCCAACTATTATTGCAATTGAATGAGGGTATAATTACGTGGAAGAAGTAAAAAGAAAATAGAGAATACTGAAGTATCATTTTGAAGTTGTTGATTCGATACATTGGTTTAGTATTTATCGTTTTAGGGTCTGTAGTTTGATAATATAGTTCATGGCCTTGGGACGATGCAAACATATCGAGCAAACATATCGAGAAAGGGATTATTAAATGCAACACTTTAACAAAATGAGCTGCATTCGAGACTCAAGAGGTGGAAAGAATAGCAAATGAAAAGTGCTAGGCAGCCATAGAAATCTTCCCCTAGACAAGTTACACAATGAAAACATGGTAATTTGAAAAGAAAAGAAAAAGACTATGCGGCAAGATAGGGGCATATGATTATAAGGAAATAAAGATTTTTTATTTGAAATGTGAACATACACTAGTGTTATGGTTGTGTGTTTATTTGTTTTTCTCATAATACATGTGTGTCTGTAACCAGTGTCGCCTTGTGCCTGCAACGATAGGGATTCTAGATCCAATTTATGCTACGATATATTTGGCTGCCCAAAAAAGATCACTTCCAGTAACCCACCTGTTTGTGTACAGTGTACATACAAACAGTGTCACCTTGTACATATATTTGGCTGCCTAAAGATCTATTTGACACTAATATATAGAAACTTGTGGAATAAGATGTCACCATTGTCCATAAGCTCCTAATAATTGATAATTTGAAAGAACTTTGTAAAAGTTAATTGTGACAGATTGAATATTGTCATAGGACATTTTTCTTTATAATAACAGATAAGTTGTCATGTAAATTCAGGAAGCATGCTTTGAGCAAATCAAAGACATTTACTGTATCAGAGATCTGAAAAGTTTGTTTGAAACTAGAGATATCAGTAAAATAACGTAAAAAATAATTCAGTAAGTCATGCCGACTGTTTCAGTTGTTTGGTTGAGAATCTTCCATGGCAGCATCCCAGTTGATCAACCAATAAATAGTAGTCATATTAGTAATATTTAAATTCTTACAATGAGGCTATTTTGCTTAGATTTCACTCTATTGATCCACCAATAGTCTTTTGTGGTTCCTAGTGAGGTTTTCTCTTTAGTCCTTGTGTTTGTCTACTTTCCTTAGTATCGGTTGTTTAAGTGGTATGTAAAGTATCACAATCGTAGTATTTTCCTTGGTATTTCTCTTTCTGTATTTGTTTTCTTGTTGTTCTAAATGGGGTTGTCTTTGTGTTTGTGTTTGTGTATTTACCTTAATATTGCTTTTACATGCTTTCAATGGTCTTTTATTGTTTATTAAGATATATCATCAAATTACTCATGTAGTACTAAAGATGATGCAATAATTAGCTTATCAATATAAATGGTGTGAGTTTAGATGAAGCAACTAGACAACAGTTTTCAGTTGAACTATCTAACAGATCTGGGGTGACTCATTTAGTTGAAAAATTTTCTTTTGTATACTGCATATAAGATTCCAAGTAGTGATGCAAAATTTAGAAAAAGTAAGCAAGAATTCCATATGGCATGACTCTTCATACTTATTGTGTGCAATAGGATATCCATGTAACATGACTCTTCCGGCATCCCTACAATTTCAACACTATCCTTGATGCATCACTATAATTAAAGCTTTTCCTGTTTTGGAAGATACTTTAAGAGCATATAAGTTGAATGTACAATTTTGTCACCATATTACCCTTGTACTTATCATGGAGGTAAACATGGTACATTATGGCCAACTGTAGTTAATTATATATAGGAGATAATTAAGAACATGTTGAACATAGTCGAGAATATTCTTCCATTACTTACTGACGTGAAAGGAGCGATTAATATTCTATTAACATCGGTCTTTTCCCTTATCCACTTCATAATGCATTATCTTTTTTCTTTATACATTTACTATATCATCTTTGTGAAGCCTCTGCATGGGATTATTCCTGCCTAATGTATTATTTTTTCCGCTTAGGTTGTTGCAAACATATTATCAAAAGGTGTGAAACTGCGGGAATATACAAAGGGAGTGGAAAACAATTTACGCCAAGTAGAATTGGACTCAATTCAGGCAGGTGGCCATGTCATTTTTATTTGTTTGTTTTATTAATCTATATTTCAACTTTTAGGATTATTCACCTTTTAATGCTATGAAGCAGTTTTCACTTGAGTATTTGGTTTGCTACACTGACCATATTTATCAACTTTATAGCGGCGATTTGTTTCAAACATGTGCTGACTGCTGACTTTGACTTATATAATTCTTATCTTTTTATTTGCAGGAGTACATAACCGAGAGTGACAATCTAGTATCGTTGCATGATCAAATTCGTGATTGTGACATTATTCTTTCACAAATGGAGACTCTATTAGGTGGATTTCAGGTAGGTGATCACATTTTAGACCATAGTGCATTGCAGTTTTCTTAACATTTATATTTCAAGGCATCAATAGATGCAAGGGGAGCTACTTTTTTTATTGTTAGACTTATACAAATTAACATATAAGTTCTGTATTACATTCTTTTACTATTTCTTCGTTATTGTGGTAGGTTGAGATTGGTTCAATCAGTTCCGACATAAAAATTCTTCAGGAGAAATCCTTGGACATGGGGCTGAAGCTCAAGAATCGCAAGGTATCGTGTGTGTTTGTATCAATACACATGTGTGCGCGCATGTCTTTAGTAATCCACTACGATTTACAGTTCGTGGCATATCTTCACAGGTTGCAGAATCAAAGTTGGCCAAGTTTGTTGAAGACATAATTGTACCACCAAGGATGATAGACATAATTGTTGATGGAGAGGTAGTTAGTTTGTGTTTCTGCTCATTATTATTATTTAATATTTTGGTTTTTGGCTTTCTGTTCTACTGTATTCCCCTCTTATTTCTTGCAAAATATTTGTTTGTTTACTTATTATTCCATTTTAAACTTCCTTATAGGTAAATGAAGAATACTTGAGGACTCTTGAGATTTTGAGTAAGAAGCTGAAGTTTGTCGAAGTAGATTCCATGGTAAAAACGTCAAATGCTCTAAAAGATGTTCAGCCCGAGCTAGACAAACTTAGACAAAAAGCAATTTCAAAGGTAAAGTAGACTGGTTATTTCTGTATTCTTCATATGTATTCATCTCTTGACGTTCCTGTGTTTCCTCTGTTTAGTTTCTAAATTTCTTTTCATTTTACAGGTATACGAATTCATGATTCAGAAGCTTTATGCATTGAGGAAACCTAAAACAAATATCCAGATTCTTCAGCAGAGTATTCTGTTAAAATACAAGTGAGTTTTGTCTTCTAATAATGTTCAGTATAATATATCCAGTAATTATGGTATCTGTTGAATATGATCACTTTAGTAGTTCACTGATAGACTGGAAAGGTGGAATGAAATGACATTATTTATTTATGACAACATCATTTCAGTAATTATTTTTTCTCGAGAACATTAAGAGCTTTAACTGAAGTTAATGAAGGCAGTACATAAGCTATTTTCATTATTGTATTATGTTAACTTTTATCTGATGCAGGTATGTTATTTCGTTCCTCAAGGAGCATGGGAAGGAGGTCTATGCTGAAGTTCGGGCAGCATACACCGATACAATGAACAAGGTAGATTAATCTAAGTAATTCTAGTTATCTGTTATATAGTTATTCAGTCAGGTCATTACAGGCTTCATTTGGCGTGTAAGTGATATTTTTATGATTGGCAGGTTCTAAGTGCTCATTTCCGTGCTTATATTCAAGCATTGGAAAAACTACAACTAGATATAGCGGGTCCCACTGATCTGATTGGTGTTGACACCAGAAGCACAAGCCTTTTTTCAAGAGGAAGAGAACCTTTGAAAAACCGATCTGCTATCTTTGCTCTTGGAGACAGGATAAGTGTTCTCAAGGTCTAATTTTGCTACCTAAATAAGTTATATCTGAATTCTAATTTAATTATAAGTATTATTGTTTGCTTTCCTATCACCTGTCATATAATTTATGTTATTTAATTTCTACTTGTTTAGGAAATTGACGAGCCTTCATTAATTCCACATATCGCTGAGGCAAACTCAAAAAAATATCCTTATGAAGTCCTCTTCCGGAGCATGCACAAGCTGCTTATGGATACCGCCACTTCAGAGTACTGTTAATAGTTTTTTTAACCTCTCTCAGACCCCNATCTGCACTCTCAACATCCCATTCTAACTTTTATGTTGCTGCACAGGTATGTCTTCTGTGGCGATTTCTTTGGAGAAGATTCTGTTTTCAATGAGATATTTTCAGGTATTGATACTCATTCTGCAGATTCACAGTTTATGTTTAATCTAGTGGTGGTAAAGTAGGCTGGTGCGGTGGGCAGTTATAACACTCTTGGTTTAGAACGGGATTATTGTTTAATGTAGGTCATGTCGACCCACCAACTACTTTTGTTCCTATATCCCTGAATATTATAAATAACTAATGTAGTAAAATATGATTAATTAAATTAATTATAAAGATATATATTCATTAATCTAATTTTTCGAATAAAGATATCTAAGAGGTTGGAACTTGCAAGTATTTAGACAAACATCGAAACATATTCGTCCAACTTGACATGCTTTTTTTTCAATTTTTTTCAAGGTTTACGTGTTTAACCCATCAGACTCGAAAGATAACCTTATTAAACTTGTTTTCATGTAATTGGGTTAACGTTGCCACCTTTAATAAAACTACACTCGTATCAATAGACAATTTTGCTAGTTTTAGGCTGACGGTGAGTTTTACTTTGCCAGGGCCATTTGCTGTAATGGATGAGCACTTTAGTACAGTTCTTCCAAATTCCTTTGATGCAATTGGTATACTGCTTATGATCCGGATTACGCACCAACACCAGGTATTGACTATTTATTACAATAATAAAATTCTTTGATTAGGTCTGGTTTTCTTTTTCTTCCCATAATGAATAGCTTTCCCATCTGAAGTTTTCCCAATGTTGCACTGTTTCATTTCCTTTTATCTGGCAGTGTGGTGAGATATATATTCTTGATAAATAGGCATGAGAAACGATTGAAACTTGAGACACTTTTGAACTTCATCTGACAACTGGGCCACAACTTGGGCAGAATAACTTGTTATGTTTGGAGCATAACTTGGATTAACTCAACAATAGCTCATATATTCTATGCATTTGATATAACATAAAATGTTTTATTTTCTTTATATATTTTTATCTCACTGATTGACTTCATTCTTCATTTTTATGGAAAACTATTAGACAGATCTCTACTGCATTTATCTTTCTGAGCAATCACTTGTATCCTGTTTGATGACAAAGTCATGTTTTTATACTCTTTTCAGCTCATAATGTCTAGGCGACGGATTCCATGCCTTGATTCTTATTTAGACAAGGTATGTACATGGCAGGCAGTTTCAGGGTATTTTGTTATTGTTTTGTAAATCAGAATTCTTTCTGCTATTTGTGGATTTATACTGCCGCACGCCCTCACACATGTTCTCAGTCACTTTTTGTGTATGTGGTCCTGCTGTACATTACATGGCATGATATGCCTGCCCATCTAATTTACTATACGGCTTTGGTTAGGTGAACATTTCGTTGTGGCCACGTTTCAAGATGGTATTTGACATGCACATCAACAGTCTACGGAACGCCAATGTGAAGACGTTATGGGAGGATGATGTGCATCCACATTATGTCATGAGGCGCTATGCTGAGTTTACAGCTTCACTTATTCAACTTAATGTTGACTATGGGGATGGCCAGGTTAAGACACACAAACTCATGCATATAATGAATTGTCAATTGTTTTTGTTACTCCCATAGGTATTAATGATTTTTCATTTACAGCTTGATTTGAACATGGAAAGACTCAAAATGGCTATTGATGACTTGCTTATCAAGCTTGCCAAAACATTCACGAAACCGAAACTGCAGACAGTTTTTCTTATTAACAACTATGACATGACAATTGCAGTTTTAAAGGTATGGTTCCTATCTTTTATCTGTCGGGGAACTTAACAATTGTATGTATTGTTATTTATTCCTTTCTGAGTTGTTGCTACAACAATGCAAACTCTGAACATTTTCATCATGGCTTAGAAAAATATGTAACTATTTATTAAGTTGTTCACACATATGAAATCATAAAAACTGCTTACATTTTTATGCATGGAAAAAAAAAAAAAAAAAAAAAAAAAAAAAAAAAAAAACATACATATATTTCTTTTTGCATTTATGCTTGTAATGTTTGCCCGTTCAAGCATGGGGAAACATAGAATTTGTGTACCCTTAAGAATGAGGTCGCTTTGTTAAACTTAATTTCTACATTCAAGAGGAAGCTGGTACTTAATTTATCTAGGCTTAATAATCCGTTTGTGTAATTATTAATGTATTGTCTATAATGTGATCTGGTTTTCAGGAAGCAGGCCCAGAAGGTGGCAAAATTCAGGTCCATTTTGAAGAGCTTTTAAAGAACAACACAGCCATTTATGTGGTGAGTTATTAACTTGATAATACTCATATAAAGGTTGCTGCAGCTTTGTCATAAAAAATGCAATCATGAATTAATGTGACAGTTTCATAATTTGGCAATATATGTATATAATAACTTTCTTCTGCTTCTCACAGGAAGAGTTGCTGTTGGAACATTTTGGCAATCTGATCAAGTTCGTCAAAACCCGTGCCTGTGAGTAGCTGATCTTTCTAGACTTGTAGATACTTTGCTTTATATATTAGATTGTTAGATGAAATTAGATTAGTTGGCGGTTGAGTTCGCGTTGACAGGAGCAATTTTTGATAAAATAATTAGTGTTCAATATAGGGGTATGAATATTAAATCCTCTAAAATATAATAATTTTGAGAAGTTTTAACGACAAATTAAGAAAAGACAATTTGTGGGCACCTTTCATCTCATCGCATCCATTTCCTTCGAAACAATTTCTGTTTGTTGTACCATTTTTGTTCATTATAGATTAACCTTAAGCTGTATCGACCCATTCATAAGTTATTGTGTTGGAACTGCCACTGTAATTAAAATAGGTTGACTAAAACTTTAATGAAATGTGTGCAGCTGAGGACCAGAGTTCTGGGTCTGAGAAAGCGATCACTGTGGCTGAAGTTGAACCGCTTGTGAAGGACTTTGCAAGCAGATGGAAAGCAGTAATAGAGCTAATGCACGGTGATGTCATCACTTCATTCAGTAACTTTCTTTGTGGAATGGAGATATTAAGAGCAGCTTTGACCCAACTTCTACTTTACTATACAAGACTCTCAGATTGCATGAAAAGAATTGCGGGTGGATCTGCCCTCAATAAGGACCTGGTTTCCATACAATCGATAATGTATGAGATCAAAAAATATTCGAGGACGTTCTAGAAGAGCTTCAATAATGGTAACATTTAACGATTTTGAAAGGATTTTGTATGCTGTCGATCCGTATGTGAAATGAGCTTTTTGGACGCAGCATGCCTCGGTGTGCCCATATGGGTAGCATCTTCGTGATTAAATAATATTCTATCTCCTGTCTAACGCTTTCTAGTGTATAATTGTTGATCCCAGATAATTAGTATTTCAGTTATACTGTTCAGAAAGTATCAATACGGTTGTAGCAAGTTATAGGTGCGTAATGGGTTAAACGGGTCAAATCATGCTGGGTTCCTTTTTCTTCCATTTGGAGCGTTGGTGGACTTCTTTTTTTTTTGGGTTGCTACTTTGTTCCTGTGTTACATTTCTTTTTGTAAGCTGAAGTACTTCCTTTGTTCATTTAAAATTTATCCGTCTAGCTTCGTCATTGAGATCATACACTCTGGTTGTAAGAAAATTATATTTTTTGTGATATAAGTTTTATCTGGTTTACAAGCACTTGCACTCATTGCAGAATTTAATCCATTTCTTGTACAAAAGGAATATTCTAATATCTTTTTTCTGGGAACTATATTATTAGGCCGACTTATCCATGGGAGGCGTATTCTTGAAGTTCAGTTTTGACATCTTCATCTCAGTTCTCATCACATATTTTAACATGTTATAATAGCATTTGTAACTCTTATCTAGAACATAATATAAGTGGGGAAATATGCATTTGATTAGACATAACCTCGCTTGGAGCAAAAAGTTCAGTACTTATGTCATTGAAATTGAAATTCAGATTAACGAGTTGGGTTTCTATCTCATCCATGTCAAGTTTTTCAAATATGGTTGGTTTGACAATAAAGAGGTTTGAATAACATGAAAGGCCAACGAATTGACTGGTACTTGTATACTTTTATTCAGGTGATCTGGTTCAATCTCTCTTTGAACTCTCGCAAAGTTGATCATATGCCCAATCTCGAATGACCTAAGTTGAGTTAATCATATGCCTAAACTCGAATAAACTAAACAAAATTTAGAGTAGCGAAATGTGAGGAATTCCTCGGTTTCTCTCCTTTTAATAATGTGAATCATTTTTGGTGCACCTTAAAAATAGAATCTAGGAGCTGCAACTTATAGGAGTCCTTTGCTGCTTGTAGCTTTACAATACATGAGCCCTTCTATCAGCTACAGTTAACATCAGACCTTGGGATCATATAGTTTAGTTTGCAGTTTGATTGGACTCGTGTTACTCGTCATATGCTGTGTTGGGCATTACATGGAAAATGTTCCTTTTTATCTCTGTCGTAATTTTATTTTTGACCTATAAACTTTGGCGCAAAATCTAACTTCATTCTGAGGAGTGGTACGAATATTTAACTTCTTTGTTGTATGAAACAAGATTTTCTTACTATTAGAACCCATCAAACAACTCAATTTTTGACTGGTACAACAGTGACGGTGTTGTTTAGAGGAAAATTGTTCTTTATCTTTGTCTCCATGTATTGCTCTCAAGGGCCGTCACGTTTGTTTCGGAGGCCCTGTGCCCAACTCAAATGCTGGCCCTTTAAACACAAAAAATTGATACAAGAAAACTCTATACATGAAAAAAGTCATAAATACTTGTAAAATTGTCAAACGTAACTGAACAATAATGCAACGGCGACAACTATCCTTCATCCCACATGTGTAACTTGTTGGTGTCGCTCTCCTACAATTCTTAGAGTCTAAGATGTTAACGAATTAATCGATCTATTAACACTTTCGATCATATATTAGACAGTGGACAAATGCCCTATGTAGTTGACCACTCTGCAAATGCCCAAATCCGGCCATGCTCACAACTAAGTGCATGAGATTCTTGTTGAACCCGATTTGATTTCACAAGTTTTGTTTTTTTTTTTGNTAATAAAGTTTTTTAAACGGTAACGTATTCACCCTCCCCCCCTCTACGTTTTCACAGCTTCATTTATTGGCAAGCCTATTATGCTTGATTCGTATACGAGCTCTATGTGTAAGGATTCTTGGGGTAGGAGTAGTTTTGCTCGGTGCTTAATTGAGGTTAGTTCAGAGGCTGAACTCGTAGAGGTTGTTACTATTGGTGTCCCCTCTCTTATAGGGGATGGTTTTACTAAAGATACTATCTGAGTTGAGTATGAATGGAGGCCTCCCATGTGTACGTTATGCAAGATTTTTGGCCATATCCATGATCATTGCCCTAATAAAGTGGTCAATCATCATGTTGCTACTACTTCAAATGTTGCTAAGCCTTCTACTGTGCCTGCCAATGATGGTTTCCAAAAGGCGAGTCATAAGAAGAACAAAGGTAAAGCCGAGTCTGCTAAAGGTAGTCATTTTGCTAGTACTTCAATCAAACAGAATTTCAGGTATGAGCCAAAGAAGAATACTAGCGAACCAAAGAAGGGAGCTAATACTCGGCCTAACGTGCATACAACGTCGTCTAAGGTGAAGTCTACTGGTTCTACTTCTAACGAAGGTATTGTTACTACATCTAATTCTTATGCTGCATTGGTGAACGATGATGAGGAAGATGGAGAACAGGTCACACATGTGAATGAAGATTTGGCTAATCCAAATACAGGTGGAAGTTCATCTTTCACGCTAGCTGATGGTTAGCTTGTTTGTGTTATTTCTTGAGTTGTAAGTGCTTATGACATCTCATAAGCACTAGTTATTTTCAAGCTTCTTAGCTGTCTATCTTGTTATGTAAGCTTTATCGCCTATGTAACGGGCTGAGATATGGGATTTCACCCATATCCTTTGTACTTAAACGTTTTTGGTTTAATATATTTACCAGGGTGTAGGATTACTCCCCTTTACCCAAAAAGACTTGTTAGCATCATGCCAACATTGATTCAACAAGATACTTTCCTATAATCAATCAATTAATCCTATTGTCACAAGAATTAGGCACCCAAAAAGAAGAACTTTTAAAATTAAACTCCATAGTTATTTCTTTATTTTGGCCACCTTTTTGACCATTTTCTTGTACCTTTTTGGCAAGAATAATAAAACAGAATTAGAGGCTAAACTCCATTTTCTCTCATCCTTCCATATTTAGAATTAGATCTCCATCCTTCTCTCTTTCTATATATATGCAAACACCTACATGTGAATCAAGTTCGATTTCAAACACCATTTCATTTGACATTACTAATTATGGCGTCCATTGTGTGTTTTGGAGAGATGTTGATCGATTTCGTCCCAGATACATCTGGTGTCTCCTTGGCTGAGTCTCAAGGATTCCTCAAAGCCCCCGGTGGAGCACCTGCAAACGTCGCTTGTGCCATCACCAAGCTTGGTGGCACATCCTCCTTCATTGGAAAGGTAACGTACCCCTTTCTCTCTTGATTATTATTCAGACCATTAATTTTATTAGCAAGATTTAAGGTGTTTATCCGATGTGTATCTTGTGATAATCGTATGACATTATTTAACAGGTTGGGAAAGATGAGTTTGGATTCATGCTGGCAGATATATTAAAGAAGAATGGAGTGAACGCAGATGGCGTTTTATTTGATGAGCATGCAAGGACCGCTCTTGCATTTGTGACCCTTAAAAAGAATGGCGAAAGGGAGTTCATGTTCTATAGGAACCCGAGTGCTGATATGCTCTTGAAAGAGTCTGAGTTGAACATGGACATAATAAAAAAGGCTAAGATCTTCCATTATGGCTCCATTAGCCTCATTACCGAGCCTTGTAGGTCTGCCCACATGGCCGCCATGAAGGCAGCTAAGCAGGCTGGGGTGTTGCTCTCTTATGACCCTAATGTTCGCCTTGCTCTTTGGCCATCTGCTGAGGCTGCTAGGCATGGGATTAAAAGTATCTGGAATGAAGCCGATTTCATCAAGGTACGTCCTCCCTATGGCTTAAGGTAACTTTACAATTGCGTTGTTGTATTGATATTGTTATTTTGACATTCAAAATAATCATAAAATTGTAATCACAAGTTGTGTTTGTCAAACTATCTGATACTACTTCGGAAAATTAGTTTTAGATACACATTCAAACACTCCCATTCCAAATCTAATTGTTATTTTTGGAGCAAAAAACAAATATTAATTCACTTGTCAGGGTTTATCTATATATATGTTTGTCAAACACTCTAAACTGATTATTGCAACATAAAAGTTGTGTAAATCAGCATAAACATACATTCACACAACACCTAGCAAAACTAATATCAACTTTCGGAGTATGACAAGATTGCCCTTGTTCATTCATGTTGTAGGTGAGCGACGAAGAAGTAGGTTTCTTGACACAGAAAGATTCCACTAATGAGGATGCAGTGCAGTCTTTGTGGCATGATAAACTCAAGCTTATGGTTGTCACTGATGGTGAGAAGGGTTGTCGTTATTATACTAAGGTATATATGATTTATGTATTTATCAAGGGATTAATTAAGTTGGTAAATTTGAAATCTTATCACTCTTTATGAGCTGAATTCTTGATGGAGATCGTTTTTGCGAGTGTAGACCTTCAAGGGGAAAGTACCTGGATTCTCAGTGAACCCAATTGACACAACAGGAGCCGGAGACTCATTTGTTGGCTCGATTTTATGTTCTATTGCAAAAGACAATTCCATTTTTATGGTAAAACTAATAACTTAACAGCGACTCGTTTACACTTATGCATGCCCATCATTTTTTATCAATTTAGATAATATTTCTTATATAAGATCATGGCTAAAATGTGAAATATTTGTTGTCCTTTCTATGATAGAATGACCTTAATTTGAACCCATGATCTTTATATTAAAATTTAAAAAATAAAAATCTAAAGTTTACAACCCATGAATTAGTAAGTGCAAAGTTAGATAGTTCTCATCTTCGAAGTTAATAATATGTGGCAATATAATTCTTTGGGTCAAGCACATTGTGTACTAAAGGGCAAAGGGGTTTTAAAATTTGGATGACTTGACTATGACCCGTTTAATGTGTTTTCTTTTCGGATCAAGATCCTCTCACTGTCGATCTGTCGTGCTATGGCAGGATGAAGGGAAACTGAAGGAGACTCTAAAACTAGCAAATGCTTGTGGAGCGATTTGTGCAACCAAGAAAGGAGCCATTCCAGCATTACCATCCACATCTGAAGCCCAAGCCTTTATTTCGAGTTACAAGTCCAAGTAAAAAGACTAACAGCGCTTATGGGTCAAATTGTATTATTTACTTCTCTTTTTTCTAAAAATTATAGTTTAAGAAACTTTCTGTCATATGTAATTGTGTGGAGTCGTTTGAAACTTGTAAATGTTTTATGTATCTATATATATGCTTGCCATCGTGTTTACATTTTGACGTTCTTAATAACAAGAACATTTTTTTGTTTGGAATTCAGAAATCGGAAGGTTTTGGTTATTTGAGTTCAACACAAAACCATATTTGAAGATTTTTTGTGTTAAGAAAGAAGGATTTGATGTGATAAGTGTTAATTGAGTTCAGCACAAAACCATATATCTTAGACTGAACTATAAAAAGCTGGAATTCGGAAATCGAGAGGGTTTTCGTTATTTCATAAATCACAACCTGCATTGAATCTCATGTTTGGTTAATGATGATCATAACCTTGCTAAGAATTTGATACACCTTAAGTATACTGCATACTCATTTTCATCAGTAGCTTAGATTTGTGCCTCATGACTAGATATGGACTAGTACTATGTTTCTTTTGTTATTTTAATATGCAACACATATACAAAACTTGTGAAATATAAAGTGCATAAAAAACATGTAAATTGTTTAAAGAGGACAAAATCCAAAATATTTTACACAAATGATATAGCATGGTGAAAATCTAAAACATGTGTAATTATATGCCTAAAACTATGTGACATCAATTTATTGGTGTGTGAAAGAGTAGGTCCGGCTGCTACAACCAATAAACTGTTGCCACACAGTTTTAGACATATAATTAAGCATGTTGTTAGGCATCCTTATCATTTGTCTTATAAAAATGTCACGGCTAAAAGTACTTATAAACGTGCCTACACTACAAAAAAAAGGGGCTATAGTGACGAGAATTTAATGACGACTTATATATTTCGTCACTAATTAGTGACGATATAGAATTGTCGTCACTATATATCGTCACTTGCATATATAGTCACGAAATTTTCGTCACTCATCTAGTCACGAGAAAGTTTGTCACTAAGTTGGACACTAAAAAGACCATATATGAGAATATGCAATGTTAACTATTGAAGTGACAAAACATCTCCAAACACATGGTTTTAAATCAACATATACCGTAACAAATATAGTACCGAGTATACTTTTTAGAGAAGAAAAAATGCAATATTATTAACTAACTGAAGTGACAAAAATAGCTCGTCACTCGGTCAACCAAAGAATAGGCTGGTCAATGTAAGCTTGAGACACATAATTGTTTTACAAAAAAAAAAAAAAGCGCGGATCCAACTCGACCCGATTTAGTTTTTACTACAGTAAAAAAAGCGCGGATCCAACTCAACCCGAATTTGTTCATCATTTATTCCTAATCTTCTTTCTCCAACACATTCATCTTTTCTCCTGCACAACGGTCAACGGTCGCCGCCGCGCTTTGCCGCCGTCACAACGGTTCACCATCGCGCTCCGCCGTCGCGCTTCACCGCAGTCGTGCACCTCTGCCGCTGAATATAATCTCGATGTAAGCTCATTGATCCAATTAGTTGATTTTGATGGATATACGTGTTCTATTGTTCATCAATTGACCTAATCGAATATACATTTCTAATGATTTGTTGATTTTGATTTGAATCACTTTAACCTAATCAATGTAGCAAATCTTCTATTATCTGGATTTCCTATTGAACCGAATTATTCTCATATGGCCTAAGTGTTCGATGAAAGTCCTAACCAAGAGTTAAACATTGCATGCTAGGTTATGTCCTGATATGAGCCTAATCATTAATGTTTGCGGCGAAATTGGATAAGCATTACTAGTTTAGGTATTTGTGGTTTGGAGTAGGTTTAAATCCCTTGTTATAAGAGTAGCTTACAATTCCCTTATATATGAAATTGTGTTTGTTTTTAAAAACAATCACATATTAAATCGTTTTGGAGCATGGAAGCCGGCTTGTACCCCGTTATAAGTTCATTTTATGTAGTTTCCCGATGGCTCATTTTATCACAGCTGCATTTTTATTGTCTATGTTTTTAATTATCTATAAATGTTATTATCCTTTTGTTATCATTTATTTTTACCTTGAATTTGCCTAAAGTACACATCTACGTAGATATGTTTGTTCATGCTCTTCTGTGTGACATTTTCCAAGACCTACTTGTATTATGTTCAGTTGTACAATCCTATTTTAGTCATTGTCACTAGTTAGCTGAAACAAGTCATATATAAAGGGGGTTGTGTATTTGTTTGTATGTGTAGCTAGTTTTTTGCAGATGATAGATGCTCACATGTATATTGATTGTGAGTCTTGTGTGTCTAGGAAAGTTAACGTGTGATCGTAAATAATGACCATTCTTGTTGAAATGGTAGCATTAAAAGGATCACATGTGTGTATGTATATCTAATATCTTTGTATGTCTCTATGAAATTCTTTTTGCATGTATATTCAAGTTAATCTGTAGCATATCTGTATATCTCTGCTTCTTTTAGTGTGAATCTAGTGTAGACTTTCCACCAAAGTATCAAGACTGGGCTGCGACTGATCCTATCAGTCTTTTTGAAGCTCCAGCTGTCAAGTGAGAATCAAATCCAAAGGTACTGCTTTATTATAGTTATCAGTTTGTCTCAGCTATGCAAGTTTATTTCATTTTTGCTTTTAGTTAACAGATGAATTAATTGTGTATGACATCTGCACATTTATACATTACGATCTAATGAAATTTCTATGCATGTTGTTTCTAATCTATATTTTCTTACTTCTGGATTGCACAATTAGGTATGAAAAGACATCCATGATTCAATTTGCATTCTTTATAAGGTTATGTGATGTCACATTACATACGTCACTGACAGATGTGAACTCATAGAAACTTTCATAGTTTATAGGCCCTTCGCTTAAAATCATTACAAATCCTATTTGCGGCTAAATACTCGTTGGGTTGACATCTGGAGGGCCTTATAGCTGCAATGGAACTCAGAAGGTGTGTTCCTCTTTAAGACTTCTTATTCACTGTTAACTCTTTTCTAATTTTCTTTCTGAAGTTGGTCACTCAATGTGCTTTATTTTTACTGCAGTGGCTTAGAAGTTTTGATCAACGTTTGCGAGAAAATATTGAATATGCTATCTGCCTGAATAGACTTGGCTCAGGGGAAAACGGGTTATGGCTTCATGTTTCCAAACTTCCAGAAAATGCATATGTACAACAAATCTTTGAGGTATTAAAACACCATAAGAGACACTAGAGGTGACCAAATGGGCAGATTGGGCGTAATTCGTGTTTAGGTTTTACTATGATTCAAAATGGTTTGGGTCGGGTTGGGTTCACCAACACACACTTTTTGTCCAGGCTCCCATTTGTAATATAAGTTAATTATCTGTTAATCAGGATTGCAGAAACAATGTCATTTCTGCAATAATTCTGAATTTTTGAACCGTTAATGCGTTAGGAGGTTGTATGCATCAAAAATATTTGGGCGACATTCAACCTGGTTGACCTGTTTATCCTCAACAGTCAATGTTGACTTGACCTGTGCGAGATAAAACAACCCAAATCATCTCATTTAAAAGCCACCTCTATGGAATACCTTACTTCTGAGTGCCTTAATCGTGTGTGCAGGGGTTATCTAATGTAGCAGAGGAATTAGGGGTTACAGTTGGGCTAAAACACAAGAAAATAAATGTTTCCAGTTCCAAGTAAGTAAACTTATGAATTATGATAGTGCACTTTATTCGTTTCTTCATCTTGTAATATGATTTAGACAACACCAAATTGTCACCACGGATGTTGTGAATGTAGAAATATTACATTGACTTGTCAGAGTTTAGAAAGTCATTTGCTTTATGCTAACGGTTACCACATGCAAGTAGAAATATTACATCCAAATAACTAAGTTTGGAATTAACTATATGAGTAGGATCTTTCCGATATATGTGTTGCCCATGCTCTTTTTATATGGGACATCCCAAAAATGAAAGTTGTTAAGTGACATATAATATTTGAGAGCAATGCTTACTTTAAGACTCAATCTTTACTGTTATCGCCACATGCTTGCATTGCTTGGTGTTAACACATTCCAGTTCTTATTGCTTCAGGTGATGCTCTAAAAAAGATGGAGGATCAAAAGGGTGTTATTGCTTGGTGTTGTTAACACATGCTTTTCAAGTGCTTTATAAAAGGTAGTCCTACAGGTCCATTTTATTTAAGGTTTCTTGTAAAGCACAAAATTTTTTATTTAAGGTTTCATGATAATTGTTCGTTGATTTCTTGCAGTCAAATTCTGGTTGAATGAATGGGGCTATAAAACTTATTCATTGGGAGATGATAATGCTTCACATTCTCAAATATCGACTTTGATGAAACAACACAAGTGTGAAACCATCTCGTTTTAGGGCTGTAATGAGCTTGCCTCAAGTCTGCTAGCTTTCTTTTTTGGTAGGTTATAATTTGGTTCGTTTTTGCTCTTTTTTTTTAAACACGTGAAAGATATTTATTAGGCAAGTTGGTACATTGTGGACACAGTTGTGACGTGTTGTATGCTTTAGATCAGACAATTATACATCAACAGTTATACATCAGATGAATGATATATATATTTTCGATTTATATTACTAATATTTTTTTTCTTATGGGTATTGAAACAACATTACAGAAGAAATTTAGAATTTTTTGTTATATGATACGACAATTGGACGTTAGGTTCCGTTAGTTTCAACCACAAATGACGCCTTTTTTTCGTCACTAATTGCATAAAATAGTGACGACTTTAGCCACTTCAGTGACGAAATTTGAGTGACGAAATGGGTTGTCACACACCCATAAGTGACGACTTTAGGTCGTCACTAAATTTAGTGTCAAATTCCAATTTCGTCACTATTGACTTAGTGACGGAGCTATAGTGACGACAAGTGACGACCTTGATTTTCGTGACTAAGTTGGTTTAGTGACGATTTTTGCACCTTTAGTGACGATTTTCCTGTCGTCACTATAGCCCTTTTTTCTTGTAGTGCTAAAATGTAAGGTGTACAACACTTTCGGCCAAACGTTGATTACACTACCAACAGTTTGAAAGTGGCCAAACTATAATTCCATAAAGTCCAACTACTCGCCAACATTTTTAATAACTTGTGAACAGTTAAAATCAAGAGGTCAAAACTCAAAACAATGCATGGCTCTAGCCCGTGGCTCAAAATCAACGTAATTTTTAGCTTCTAGTCACTCTATTCTTTTTAATAAACAAAATCTTTATGATAGATTGCGTGAAATAGACAGTTACAATTCCAAACTCTAATTATGAGCTTAAATAACTGAGGTTCACAAGATACATAGCATCCATTATGATAAACCTTTCACAAACGTTTATCAATAAATTAATTTTAGACCTTTTGATTTATAAACCTACATTCATTATAGTATAAACTTTTGCAAGTTCATAAAATGTCTTTTTAACAAATGCATTAAATGTATTGAATTTATAAAGAGGTTCAAGAATTAGGACCTCTTCATGCCACATAGACATGAAATGAGTATCCACTGTGGTTGAAATAACTTTCATATTTATTAGAACTTTTTATAAAACACACCATAGTGACCACCCAATGAATTGAAAGTTGAACTCGGAAAGAACCAAAAATATATCAATATGATTCGATGATACTATGTCAAAGATTGAGTTATGTTGATTTCTCATATGAAGAGTTGAATCGCCCAAATCATCATTTTATAGAGTTCAACGTGTATAACTAGATAACTTCGATATTACAGCCTTTTCTTTTGTTCCTTGTTCAAATATATATGTTTCCACCACTACGCAAAGTGTTATTTGAGATGGTAATTAGATACGGATATACAAAAAAACTTATAAAAAAAAGGGGGCGTACTAACTAAAATCTATTTGATACGGTTTCTNAATTTCAAATTGTTTCATAAAAGACTTCGATGCACTTATGCACTACTCCTCTGTCCTATGGGTTTGTAGATAAAGTGAGTAATTAGTATGATAATATATGAAAAGTCATATCACCTCAAAATTATAAACCTTAATGACAAAATATCATTATTTGACTAATGTCAAACCTAATGAAAATGGAGACTTGCTTCTTACATATATTGGTAATAATTTACGAGAATTCATCTAATGGGCAAACAAAATTACTTGCTCATGCATGCCATCTCCAACTATCCTTTAGCATTCACCAAATTTAAAAGATAAATAGCATTTTTTTTTAAAGTTACATTCATCCTCTAAAAAAATTCTTCTCTAACTATATATTTAAAACATATTTATATTGAATTAATTAAATAGTGATTCTTCAAATTTAAAGGATTTTGAGCTATGCTTCAAAATTTTCTCCAAATACATAGCATGGTTGAAGATGGATTTCGATGCCCCATTCTTCAAATAATAATAATAATAATAATAATAATGATAATAATAATAATAATAATGATGATGATGATGATGATGATGATGATGATGATGATAATAATAATAATAATAATAATAATAATAATAATAATAATAATTGATAGTTTGCATAGCATGGTTAGAGATGACCTCAAAATTGATAAAAACAACCTTGAAAATTTTATTTTTTAAGAGTGCTAGTGAATATAACGGATATTTTTTATAAGTAAATGTATGTCATGGATGAATTATTATCTCTAACCTTTAAAAAAGAAACGTTAAGTTTGGTGTCTGTATTACAAAAATTTAAGAGTTCATATAATATTTCCAAACCCAAAACCACACCCAATCTACATATTGGGTGTTAATATATTTGGATCTGAAAGCATAGTATTAACTCTAAAACATAGAGTCCATATGCACTACGGTATATAACCTCAGAAGACTTTCTCCCATTTACCTATGTGGGATAAGAATGCTCAAATGCTTTCATCAAAAAATAGTAAGCATTCATTTCACTAATCTAATAAAGGACTTTACATTAAGTAACTAGTCGAACTTTACCCTGAATAAAAGAAAAAATTAGTTGATACAGTTAACCTTTATAGCAGTTACCATTTCTTCCCTATAGTATATTAACATCAACAAAAAATAAACCCTTAAAAATGATAATACGCTTAGCTCTAAAAGTGAACTTTTTTTTTTTTAACAATTAGAGTTAGACTGTTAAAAACAAAATATGAATGTCTAGAAGAAAGCTTTGAACTGGCTCATAGGGTCATTAGGGAAGAAGAGTAGGCATCGTGGAATGTCAAAGTGCTATAAGGTTTTTATTCACAACTGATATGTGCCAAAATACATAGCTCGTCAATCGACTCAATNACATTTACTCTTCTCAACTGAAATCTTTTAAAACCATTACATTAAACACACTATCAACAATCATAATAAATTTTAACTTAAACCTCACAAAACTACATACAAGGTAATAGTTACATTATGTGGATATTTTATTTATTTTTACTCATTGTTTTTCTTTTATGCTTAATTAATATATTTTTGATAGTTTTATAGGTATAAACTTCTTCATCATGTATCCATACTACAGCTTTTCCACTAAGTTCTAAAAAAAATTTGGATCATAAGATGAGCTTATAAATTTTTGTTATTTGTAACATTATTTATGTTTTTATTATTAGTTCTAAATACTTATATATACGGATACGCTTATTTTTGTATATATAGCATGTGAATCTAGAAGTTATTAGTAGATCATGATATGAAATTAGTTAGTACCTGTCCGAAACTAATATAATAAAGACTAGTTACGGGGCAATCCCCATTTGGGACTGCCTTTTGAATATTTTGTCTTATTTAGGACATGTATACGTTTTAACGGGTTGAAATTTAGGAAAAAATCGGTATACATTTCTCCTTACTCCTACGAGTTTGCGTTTTACACGCATACTTGGGGAGTTGAGGGGAAATGCTGCCGATTTTTTTCTTAAATAGTCAACCTCTAGAACGTATACGCATATGAGATAAAACATTCAAAAGGTGTTTTAGGATTTGCCACATGTGACCACCTATGTTTCATTCGCACATACATATAATTTATTATGTTGTTTTAAAATTTCAGATGGAACAACAATGGACGTACGTTAATGACCCAGAATTTGTGAAGGACTGCAAAGTTTTCTTAAAGCTACTGAGTCTAACCGAGTGGCTAAGGGAAATATTGAGATTTTTGTCCTTGTTCGCAATGTAAAATTTTTGTACCCTATACTGATATCAAAGTGATTGAGTATCATTTGCACAAATACAGTTTTGTCCGTAGATATACTTTTTGGTCAGAGCATGGGGAATCACTAGTTGATAATAGTACACCAAGTCACGTATCAAATGCTAATGAAACAATGATTCTTCCATCAATGATAGACATGAAAATTTAAAAGAGATGTTGCATGATTTGGAGCTAGGCTAATGAGAAGATTTACAACAATTGTTGATGGCTGTAAGAATTTTTCCGTACTTTCAGCTGAACTTAAGAGATAAGATAAAAGATAAGAGCAAAACACAAAATAAGAGCACATTTAAGCAAGAACGGCGTATGACTAAAAGACACATCGGTATAAATGATCGACCAATGTGATCCAATAACATGCCGAATCTAAACAACAATTGGGACTGCCAGTACTTTTTACAGAAGCTAACTCGGTGAATAAAAAAGAGTAGGAAACAATCTATATCCTTGGGTGGAAAAAGAAAAGAAGCAACCTCAAAATACGCCATTATGGCACCTGAGAAACTCTTTTGATGTGAAAAACAGTTCTTCAGTAATAGGAGAGTGTTCTAAACGACCTTCATCTACCTCAAATATAATGAAACAACAGCTCACAAACAACGATAAAAAAACATTCACAAAGAACACCAAAATCGATCAAACCAGGCCTGCTGTCTTTTTAGGTTGTATAACTTCTGCTTTCACGATATTTATGTATCGTTCTCTAGGTGGAAACAGTTTTATTGTATTGTTAATTATAATCCATATTCCTGAACTAGAAGAGATGTGTTAAGGTCCGTCCCATTAAGTGCAGGAACACTCCCTTCAATGAAAGATTGTCCTCATTGTGGAGCTTAAAATTTCTTCTCAGAAACAACCAATTTTTGTTGCCTGGATGGTTGTATTAATCTTACTAACAATTCCTGATGTCCTTGCACAACTCTTGATGTCAACATCTAACGATGCAAAAACGCTTAGACCATATAATAAATTAACTTTTTGATTTTACTTCATTGGGAGTCAAATCAGATAGCAATCTATGTAAGACAAACAAAGGAGTATACACATTTAGAGAATCCATGACTTGGACCCTCAAAATAACAATTATAAGAATCTTCAGCTATATTTCCATGACGCGGACCATGAGGTACAAAATCGGTTAACATCCAGCCCGAGGTTATATAAACAGACAATCGAAAAATGCATGAAGTCCCTTGAGAAAAATCCTTATGCACGTTTATTTAGAAACCTTAAAGAAGTTCCTCATATGGACAACTATAAGATTATTATGAAGACTAACCCCTCACAAGACCAACACATGTACAATAAACCAGAGGTTTCACAGCCATCTGCTTAGAGGGTGTTGACAATGGTGAACTTGGTCATAGGGACATCGAAGTTAAAACTCATAGCAATCACTCTAGAAAGATTGAGTAATATTACGGGTGTTATGACTCGTTACAATATCCCTTGATGTTCCCACATGGCGAACTTGGTTCGCATTATGGAATTCTCAAAAAAGGCGAAAACGCATGCAAAAAGAGAGAAAGCCAACAACTAAAGCTGCAAGTCTTATTTCTCCCCAGAACGTGGCAACTGCTGAAGAATTATTGTCGTTGGAACAAAATGGTAACAAATTAACCATTATTATTACTTATGTTTATTCTACAACATAGCTCATACCTTAACATAAAATTAATCTCCCTTTTACATTTATTAATCAGGAGGATAAGGACTCTAAGTTTGTCTCCATTACGCATACAAGCTCCAGGTACATAAAAATGAAAATGTCATACTTGTTAATTTTGGCCGGTTATTACAACAATACAATGTAGATACTTATATTAAGCTTAAAACACAACAGTTAACTATATTAGATTACAACAAGAAGACATCAGAATATAAATCCTTCAGGGACTTATAGATGCCATGGCAGATGGTGAAACACATGCTTCAAGTGTAGGTCAGCGAATAGTTCTTCCTTGCAGCTTTATAGATGGCCCAAGAAACATGCACCAAAAATACATAGACGCCATGACATTAGTGCAAAAATACGAAAACCATACATTTTTTTACCATGACATGTAATTGTAACTGGCCAGAAATAAAAGAACACTTAATGAGGCAAGAAGAGACACAAAACAGAACCGACTTGGTTGTTAGCGTATTTCATGCTAAACTTGAACAACTAAAGCATGAACTTTTAAAAAAGGACCACGCACGTTCGTCGCTATAACTTTTAGCGACGACATATTTGACTTATAGCCTATAAGTAAAAAATGCTGTAGGGAAGTGGCAGCTCATACATATAACATATGTCATAGAACTCAGAAAAGGGGTCTCCCCATGCACATTTTTTAATCATACTTAAGGCACAATATAAAATGTTTAGGCCAGAAGAATATGACCAGTAGTACCATACCAACAGAACAGAAAACAAAAACAAAACATAAAAACAAAAATCTCTTCTCTTTAATGTTCAGTGTCAATGAGTTGTAAATTAAGTTGCTTAGACCTTGACTTGAATATTTTCACCATCCAATCAAAGCTAACCTCTGAAGCACGCTGCCTCATCATCTCCCTGACAGCTGCTCGCCTCGGCTCTCAGCTTCTTTTGTTAGTCTTCTCAAATGTTCTCGAAGGTCTCTGTATATTATAAGGATATAGAAAATTAAATAATCCCTTCAGAAACAGATGAAAAAGCCCTTTTCTGAATTGTCAAAAATACCTTATCATTCTCATTTTGTTTTAACTTTCTACTTTGGATAATTTTTAAAGTGGAGTATTCGATCAATTAACTTATGAACCCGTCAAGTATTTAGTTTAAGTTTTATCTTGAACGAATTAAATTAAAGAATTTAGCTAAAAAAGGCCAGGTAGCACGTCCAAATCATTTTCTTTTCCAGACTTTTGTACTCCCTTAGAGCACACGGTAAGTTGATTGTGCACCTGAGTTAAGTTATAACGCAGGCAAAAAAAGAGGTGCGTTAACTTACCGTGCC
>LBNU01019804.1:71571-130876 GCA_014162995.1 Artemisia annua
GATGCTTCCTTAAAATTTCGAGGTTCTTCTTCTGTGAAGAATAAGCTTGGTGCTTCCACATGTTGTGCAGTTTCATAGATTTTTGCTAAATCCTTTAAAACCTCGAACTGGGCTATGATCATATCTGTGACGTGAACTACCTAAAGAACTAGAAGTAGGTTCTACTTCATCTTCTGAGTTAGGGTCATAGTTGTATGTTGGTGTTGTGAATGGTGAGTCTGGATCTGATGTTGGATCCAGTATTTGATACATATTGTTATGATTGTCATTGTCATTGTCATCTAAGTTGACGGGTATAGGATTCTCATTGTCAACTTCGTCTTCCACAAAACTAGCCCAAAATGTGTCTTGTGAACTTGTATCTTTTCCACTCTTATCCCAATCCCACGGTTTTGTTTCCATAAACTTCACGTCCCTACTAACATGTTTCTTCTTCTCTATTGGATCATAAAGTCTACATGCTTTTGATCCTTCCTCTACTCCTAAGTAAATCATTGGTATGCTTCTATCCTCTAACTTCTTCAAGTGAGGTATCATTATCTTTGCATAAGCTATGCATCCGAATATCCTTAGGTATTCCAGATTCGGTTTTCTGTTGTAGAGGGCTTCATATGGTGTTTTATCCTCGAGGGCCTTCGTAGGTACCCTGTTGAGTATGTAAATGGCGTGTCTAACTGCTTCCGCCCAAAAATTTAAGGGTAACTTCATTGCTTTCATCATACTCCTAGTTGTTGATAAAACTATCCTATTCTTTCTTTCTACTACACCATTTTGTTGTGGTGAGTATAGTGTTGTCAACTGTCTTGCTATACCATTCTCTTTACAGTACTTGGTGAATTCATTTGATGTAAATTCACCTCCTCTATCTGTTCTTAGCATCTTTACTAGAGGTGGCAATTTGTGTCCAAAATTAAAAAAAATGGCTAAATGGACAAATTTTTAAGAGATTTGGGTACATTTGGACCCCCTCATTTTTTTAAAATGGACATATATTACCCATTTAGAAGTTAAATGGGTATAATGGACACATGTTTTTCTCTCAATTGGAGAACATTAAATTGATATAGTATATTTTGTTACTTAAAAATAAATGAGGTGTTACGTTTGAAGATTTTTTTTTTGGTTGTTTTAGGTTTTTTTTTTTAAGCGATTCGTATAATATGCGTCCGTTTGGCCCACGCCCGTTTAGCCCGCGCCCGTTTAGCCCATAGCCCGTTTAGCCCGTAGCCCGTGCCCGCCCGTTTTGCCACCTCTAATCTTTACTTTTAGTTTTAACTCCATTTCAACCTTTTGCCTAAATTCCTTAAATGTGTTGAATGCCTGATCTTTCGATGTGAGAAAGTAGACCCCACATGAAACGTGTACAGTCATCAACTGACAAGAAGATGAGCTTCTTTCCCGAATGTGTGGCTGGGCTTATGGGACCACAAAGATCTCCATATACTAAGTCCAACGGGTTCTTAGATCTGAATTTAGCTTTGTTTGGAAATGGTGTTCTAACATGTTTTCCCAATAAACATGCGTCACATATTTGTCCTGCATGTTTTATTCTTGGTATTCCTTCTACTAGACCTTTGCTTGTCATCCTATCTAAAGAATCAAAGTTTAGATGACCTAATCTAGCATGCCATAACCATGCTTGGTTATCTACGTTTGCTAAGAGACAAATAGGTGCCTCAATGTGTAGTTTGATACTGTAAAGTCGATTCTTAGATCGTTCTACTTTCATCAACAAGGTCTTATTCTTATCATACAAAGTCAATTTATTCCCATCCATGATGATTTTGCAACCTATTTTAGTAAGTTGTCCTAGACTAAGTATGTTGCTTTTGAGGTTTGGAATGTAGTAAACGTCCGAGATTATCTTTTGTTGTTGGTTCCTACATCCTAATAATATTGAACCTCTACCCTTTATCTCTACATACGATCCATCTCCAAAACGAAACGCGTCCAGTGATGCTTTCGTCAATATCCTTAAAGTGACTCTTGGTTCCGGACATATGGTTACTTGCACCATTATCTAAATACCATATGCTAGCATCTGTTGTAGCATATTTTTGGGGTTGTATCTGACCTTCGTTTAACAAAACTTCTTCAGTTTCGTGTGTTGCCATTAATAGTGATGGTTCATCGTCTTCTAAGATAAGGTTTGATTGTTCCTGATTTGTTGATGGTTTTCTACACTCATTTCTTACATGACCTAATTTACCACAGTTGTAGCATGTAACCTTACTCTTATCCCATGCTGGTTTATTATTATTATACTTATCTCTATGGGATGAGTTTCCGCCATTCGAGTTGTTTCTATTTCCCTTATTCTACCAGTTTCCTCGTGAGTGGTTTGATCTACCACCACGTNATCCCCATTTGGGACTGCCTTTTGAATATTTTGTCTTATTTAGGACATGTATACGTTTTAACGGGTTGAATTTTAAGAAAAAATCGGTATACATTTCTCCTTACTCCTACGAGTTTGCGTTTTACACGCATACTTGGGGAGTTGAGGGGAAATGCTGCCGATTTTTTTCTTAAATAGTCAACCTCTAGAACGTATACGCATATGAGATAAAACATTCAAAAGGTGTTTTAGGATTTGCCACATGTGACCACCTATGTTTCATTCGCACATACATATAATTTATTATGTTGTTTTAAAATTTCAGATGGAACAACAATGGACGTACGTTAATGACCCAGAATTTGTGAAGGACTGCAAAGTTTTCTTAAAGCTACTGAGTCTAACCGAGTGGCTAAGGGAAATATTGAGATTTTTGTCCTTGTTCGCAATGTAAAATTTTTGTACCCTATACTGATATCAAAGTGATTGAGTATCATTTGCACAAATACAGTTTTGTCCGTAGATATACTTTTTGGTCAGAGCATGGGGAATCACTAGTTGATAATAGCACACCAAGTCACGTATCAAATGCTAATGAAACAATGATTCTTGCATCAATGATAGACATGAAAATTTAAAAGAGATGTTGCATGATTTGGAGCTAGGCTAATGAGAAGATTTACAACAATTGTTGATGGCTGTAAGAATTTTTCCGTACTTTCAGCTGAACTTAAGAGATAAGATAAAAGATAAGAGCAAAACACAAAATAAGAGCACATTTAAGCAAGAACGGCGTATGACTAAAAGACACATCGGTATAAATGATCGACCAATGTGATCCAATAACATGCCGAATCTAAACAACAATTGGGACTGCCAGTACTTTTTACAGAAGCTAACTCGGTGAATAAAAAAGAGTAGGAAACAATCTATATCCTTGGGTGGAAAAAGAAAAGAAGCAACCTCAAAATACGCCATTATGGCACCCTGAGATTATTAAACTCTTTTGATGTGAAAAACAGTTCTTCAGTAATAGGAGAGTGTTCTAAACGACCTTCATCTACCTCAAATATAATGAAACAACAGCTCACAACAACAGTAAAAAACATTCACAAAGAACACCAAAATCGATCAAACCAGGTCTGCTGTCTTTTTAGGTTGAATAACTTCTGCTTTCACGATATTTATGTATCGTTCTCTAGGTGGAAACAGTTTTATTGTATTGTTAATTATAATCCATATTCCTGAACTGGAAGAGATGTGTTAAGGTCCGTCCCATTAAGTGCAGGAACACTCCCTTCAATGAAAGATTGTCCTCATTGTGGAGCTTAAAATTTCTTCTCAGAAACAGCCAATTTTTGTTGCCTGGATGGTTGTATTAATCTTACTAACAATTCCTGATGTCCTTGCACAACTCTTGATGTCAACATCTAACGATGCAAAAACGCTTAGACCATATAATAAATTAACTTTTTGATTTTACTTCATTGGGAGTCAAATCAGATAGCAATCTATGTAAGACAAACAAAGGAGTATACACATTTAGAGAATCCATGACTTGGACCCTCAAAATAACAATTATAAGAATCTTCAGCTATATTTCCATGACGCGGACCATGAGGTACAAAATCGGTTAAAATCCAGCCCGAGGTTATATAAACAGACAATCGAAAAATGCATGAAGTCCCTTGAGAAAAATCCTTATGCACGTTTATTTAGAAACCTTAAAGAAGTTCCTCATATGGACAACTATAAGATTATTATGAAGACTAACCCCTCACAAGACCAACACATGTACAATAAACCAAAGGTTTCACAGCCATCTGCCTAGAGGGTGTTGACAATGGTGAACTTGGTCATAGGGACATCGAAGTTAAAACTCATAGCAATCACTCTAGAAAGATTGATTAATATTACGGGTGTTATGACTCGTTACAATATCCCTTGATGTTCCCACATGGCGAACTTGGTTCGCATTATGGAATTCTCAAAAAAGGCGAAAACGCATGCAAAAAGAGAGAAAGGCCAACAACTAAAGCTGCAAGTCTTATTTCTCCCCAGAACGTAGCAACTGCTGAAGAATTATTGTCGTTGGAACAAAATGGTAACAAATTAACCATTATTATTACTTATGTTTATTCTACAACATAGCTCATACCTTAACATAAAATTAATCTCCCTTTTACATTTATTAATCAGGAGGATAAGGACTCTAAGTTTGTCTCCATTACGCATACAAGCTCCAGGTACATAAAAATGAAAATGTCATACTTGTTAATTTTGGTCGGTTATTACAACAATACAATGTAGATACTTATATTAAGCTTAAAACACAACAGTTAACTATAATAGATTACAACAAGAAGACATCAGAAAATAAATCCTTCAGGGACTTATAGATGCCATGGCAGATGGTGAAACACATGCTTCAGATGTAGGTCAGCGAATAGTTCTTCCTTCAAGCTTTATAGATGGCCCAAGAAACATGCACCAAAAAGACATAGACGCCGCCATGACATTAGTGCAAAAATACGAAAACCATACATTTTTTTACCATGACATGTAATTGTAACTGGCCAGAAATAAAAGAACACTTAATGAGGCAAGAAGAGACACAAAACAGAACCGACTTGGTTGTTAGCGTATTTCATGCTAAACTTGAACAACTAAAGCATGAACTTTTAAAAAAGGACCACGCACGTTCGTCGCTATAACTTTTAGCGACGACATATTTAACTTATAGCCTATAAGTAAAAAATGCTGTAGGGAAGTGGCAGCTCATACATATAACATATGTCATAGAATTCAGAAAAGGGGTCTTCCCCATGCACATTTTTTAATCATACTTAAGGCACAATATAAAATGTTTAGGCCAGAAGAATATGACCAGTAGTACCATACCAACAGAACAGAAAACAAAAACAAAACATAAAAACAAAAATCTCTTCTCTTTAATGTTCAGTGTCAATGAGTTGTAAATTAAGTTGCTTAGACCTTTACTTGAATATTTTCACCATCCAATCAAAGCTAACCTCTGAAGCACGCTGCCTCATCATCTCCCTGACAGCTGCTCGCCTCGGCTCTCAGCTTCTTTTGTTAGTCTTCTCAAATGTTCTCGAAGGTCTCTGTATATTATAAGGATATAGAAAATTAAATAATCCCTTCAGAAACAGATGAAAAAGCCCTTTTCTGAATTGTCAAAAATACCTTATCATTCTCATTTTGTTTTAACTTTCTACTTTGGATAATTTTTAAAGTGGAGTATTCGATCAATTAACTTACGAACCCGTCAAGTATTTAGTTTAAGTTTTATCTTAAACGAATTAAATTAAAGAATTTAGCTAAAAAAGGCCAGGTAGCACGTCCAAATCATTTTCTTTTCCAGACTTTTGTACTCCCTTAGAGCACACGGTAAGTTGATTGTGCACCTGAGTTAAGTTATAACGCAGGCAAAAAAAGAGGTGCGTTAACTTACCGTGCCATGCGTTAAGGGCAAGGCATGACCCTGAAGTTAAGAATTTAACGTGCGTTATGAGAGAACCTTGCTAAAAAAAAATCATCCCACCCCATAGGGTTGAAATTGAAAATAATAATTGAGGTGAAGGTGAGTTATAGGTGAGTTATGCTACCATGGTGGAAAGTGATGAGTTAAGGTTAAAAGGTTAAAGCTGATGTGGCGCTGACGTGGTAGTGAGTTATAAGTTAACCAAAGGGCAACTTACCCAATGCTCTTAGTCCTTAAGTTGATATCTTAGCTAAAAAGTAGTCCAGTCTCTTTTAATCCTCCCCTACTTATACAAAGACATAATCTTAAATAATATTGTTACACGAAACTAANCCTACTTATTAGACACCGGCATAATCTTCTGAAATGCGCGCAAGTATTGTCTACGATGAAACTAAGCTATCTGTAGAATTTAAAAAAAAAAAAACCAAAAAAAATCAGAAAAAAAAAAAGAAAAAAAACATGTATTCTTTATTGTCATAGTTGTATTTTTATGGAGCTATACTATAAGGATAATTATTTATCGTCAATACAAACATGAAAAACGTAAAAGAAAGATGAATGGTAGCCAACCTGCAGCGGGGGACATTGCATGGATTGTCTTTACAAGCACGGGAATGAAATTGAAGGAGATGCCACATTTTCATGCAAAGAGAACAACCACCTGAAGCGTGAACTTTGCATTGCATCCCATGACGAAATAGTCCTTTCACCTTGAGACAATTGAGATACATGCATTGACGTTGTCTACACTGAGATGCGTGTACCAGAAGATCAAGCATTCGAATTCGCCGTAGCTGCAAAACAAATATTCAGCAATCTTATGTTATCAAGTTGCAAAAAAAAGAATCAATGGTCAATAACTTATTGCTATGCGCCGAGGCCCCAGAGCAAAGTAAATTATGTATTTAACTCCTTTTACTAATGAATGGGTTGTTATCCTTTTATCTCGATTAGGTTATGTTATATATGTGATTTTAACTGAAAAGTGAAGCAATTCAGATGGGTTAAACGCCATCCGAAATGCATTGAATTGCATAAAATTGCCTCAACAAAACACAACATATATTTTAAAATGTAGAATTGGTTTCACGCCGGCCCAACCCCGTTTTGATTTGCAATACCCGGTGACTCGTTTTGAGCCATTACCCAACCTACCCGAACAGCCCATTTTTTCACCTCTAGTACAAATTTTAGAAGACTTTTTAGAAGCTGTACATGTAATGTGATTCATGCCACCGTAGATGGACGAGTTAACGTTGTAAAACAAGGTACCAAAGTATGTAGCAATTTGTTATTTGTGTAATGTAACATCTCAAACGGATCAAATGATACAATCAAGCTAGAGGCAAAAGGGTTAAAGGGGGCTATATTTAATGCATGCAATCTACAAAATAAATTAGTACTCGTACTATTTAAGAGTTCAGAATGTTTGGTAATAGAGAAAAGCAACCAGTTATTAGAAACAAGTTAACAAAAANAACCCTAACCCTAATTTGTACAAATCTTTCTTTTTTTTTTTTTTTTTTTTTTTTTTTTTTTTTTTTTTTTTTTTTTTTTTTTTTTTTTTTTAGAATGTTGAACAAATTGGGCCTTATAAATCGAAACTACGGCCACTTTGGATAATTTTAGGCTAAACTCGCAATATTACCTGTTACTCTACGTGAGAAAATGTGTTCTACTTCATCTACTAAGGCAAAAATAGCTGTGAGCAGTAGCAGTAGCTGTGAGCTGTGAGCAGTAGCCACAGCTCACTGCTCACAGCTCACCGCTCACAGCTTCATAAAGAAGCATTGGAAAAATGAGCTTTCCTAAAAAATATCAAAGCTCACAGCTCTCATACCAAACGAACACTAAAATTCAAAAAGCTCATTGCTCACCGCTCATTGCCCAAAAAAAACTCCAAAAAGCTTTGCGCCAAACATAGCTTAAATCTAATAATATTAGAGTAAACTGCAGAAATCGTCCATGTGGTTTTCTCAGATTGCAAAAAACGTCCCTGTGGTTGGCTAATTGCAGGCGGCCTCCCTGTTGTGGAGGGAAAGTTTTCATCATTTTGGTCCCTGGCTTTAACTGGTGTTAAATAAATTCCGTTAAAAGTTACACGTTTATCCCTTGTGGCCCATGACCATTGCAGCGTCCATCCTTTTTTCGTCCATTTTTACGTTTTATCCGTTTTTACGCGTTTTCTTCCGTTTTCGCATGTTTTCGCCTGTTTTTTTTTACAGTTTACTCATTTTTTTACGTTTTCATCCATTTTTTTTTACGCTTTCGTCCTTTTCTTACGATTTCATCCATTTTTTTGTTTGCGCCCGTTTCTTTATGTTTTGCTCCGTATTTTTACGTTTTTGTCTGTTTCTTTACGTTTTCATCTGTTATTTTACATTTTCGTCCGGTATCTCGTCTGTTTTCTTACGCTTTGTTTTTCCGTTTTTTCGTTTTCGTCTGTTTTTTACGTTTTTGTCTATCTTTTTTACTTTTTCATCCCTTTTTACGATCGAGTGTGTTTTCGTCCATTATTTTTTTTTACCTTTTACTCCTTTTTTTGTGATTTCGTCAAATTTTTTAAAGTTTATNTTTTTTTACGGTTTTCTCATTTTTTACGTTTTCATCCATTTTTTTTACGTTTTCGTCCTTTTTTTATGATTTCATCCATTTTTTTGTTTGCGTCCGTTTCTTTATGTTTTGCGCCGTATTTTTACGTTTTTGTCTGTTTCTTTACGTTTTCATCTGTTATTTTACATTTTCGTCCGGTATCTCGTCTGTTTTCATACGCTTTGTTTTTCCGTTTTTTCGTTTTCGTCTGTTTTTTACGTTTTTGTCTATCTTTTTTACTTTTTCATCCCTTTTTACGATCGAGTGTGTTTTCGTCCATTATTTTTTTTACCTTTTACTCCTTTTTTTATGATTTCGTCAAATTTTTTAAAGTTTACATAATTTTTTTTACCTTTTTTACGTTTTAGTTTTTTTTTACCTTTTTTAAGTTTTAGTTTTTTTCATCTTTTTTTATTTTTATTTATTATTATTTTTTAATATTTTTGTTCGTTTTCATATAATATTGTACGTTTTTGTACATTATTCTACGTTTTCTTATGTTAGGATAACGTAAGAAAACAGACAAAAAGGTAAGAAAATGGACGAAAACGTAAGAAAACACACTCAAACGTAAAAAAATGGACGAAAACGTAAAAAAGAAAGAGAAAAATGTAAAAAAATAGACGAAGACGAAAAAATAGAAAAAAAAGGTAAGAAAACAGACGAAAACGTAAGAAAACGAACGAAAACATAAAAAAAATGGATGAAAACATAAAATAACAGATGAAAACGTAAAGAAACAGACAAAAACGTAAAAATACGGAGCAAAACATAAAGAAACGTACGCAAACGTAAAAAAATGGATGAAATCGTAAAAAAAATGACGAAAACGTAAAAAAATGGATGAAAACGTAAAAAAATGAGTAAACCGTAAAAAAAACAGACGAAAACATGCGAAAACGGAGGAAAACGCGTAAAAAAGAATAAAACGTAAAAATGGACGAAAAAATGATGGACGCTGCAATGGTCATGGGCCACAAGGGCTAAACGTGTAACTTTTAACGGAATTCATTTAACACCAGTTAAAGTCAGGGACCAAAATGATGAAAACTTTCCCTCCACAGGGAGGCCGCCTGCAATTAGCCAACCACATGGACGTTTTTTGCAATCTGAGAAAACCACAGGGACGATTTTTGCAGTTTACTCAATAATATTATCTCAAATTTGGACATATGCAAACCGTCTACGTATGGTATGTAAATCGGTATTAAGAGATGAGATAGGATGGTTTTATTGTTTGGTGCCGTGTTGAACTGTAAAGACCCGATGAGAATGATTGAGATCAAGAAGTTCGGGTAACACTTAAACAAAGACCATTTGATAATGCTTGTGATGTAGTATTTCCTAAGTGGGTGAAACTTTTGAAGTTCCATGTGAAGCCTTCTATTTATAGAGAGGCGAGTAGGGTTTACAGATAAACCCTTGAGGGATGATCAACGGCTACGAGGGAGCCAAGTGTTGATCATCTGAAGATCTGACAAGGAGGACATGTTGCCTCTCCTCCTTGGCTCGTACAAAATAGTGTTTTTCGTGCGTCCCCACTGTACAATGTCAGATGGTACATCTTAACCATTAGTGACACTTGAGGAGCAGTAGTATTATGCGTTCAACATAGCCTCATAAGTTCCGTCAGGCTCAGCGTCGCCTAGGTTTATCGCAGGTGTTTGTTGATGGGCCTTGATAATGATTCGTGCGTATATTTAGTGGGCTTAGGCCACAATATTGATACGCTATCACACACATATAGATTAAGAGATATTGATACGCATTAATATTGATAGATGTACAAGTAATTAATGCGGTAGGTCTGTTTTTAGGCCTGTTTATTAGGCCTATCTGTTAATTCCCATAGATTAATTAATATATATATATACACGCAAGTCAAACACACATAGTATGATTATTATTGTCGAATATGTATTGAAATATTGTCAAGTAAACACACATACACGTCAAGCACGCACATAAACATTAAGCATATATTATAAATTCTCTCGCAAATGAATACATGAATTTGTAAATTGGATTTATTTAGTTATTTATTTGTATTCTATTAGACATATGTTAATGCATAGTAAAATAAGTTCACTTCGGTTCTATTTAGCTTTTACGGTTCGGTTTTCAGAAAAAACCAAACGAAAATTTTGGTTTCTGGAAAAGAAATAACTGGACCATATGTTCTTACTTCTTAGTTCCGATCAAATAATTTAGTTCGGTTTTCAGTTTTTATTCGATATAACCCATGAAACCATTGATACAATTGATCTGTATTACCACACCCTCATGTGAACTACAACTTAAATCACAACTTATCAATTTAAATCACAACGCATCCAAACTAAACCACGACACACCGCACCAGAGTCTATTCAAATCACGATACCACTGTTTTGAATCATTACAACCCAGACTCGGCCACAACCTCCCCCACTTCCTAACCCCATGCATAGGTTGAGAAAAAGCGTGCCTAACTTGATCCATTAGTGGGAGCGGACCCGAAATGCAGCTTTACAATTGGGATTAGTTGTACGAATATCCTCCAAAGCGACAGCCAAAACCGACCCCAGAAAAAAGTGGTTGCGGGGGCGTCAAACTTAGGGTTCTAAGAGAGGTTTTAGGTTGAAATACAAAGCCCTTCCAATCTGATTGTAATTTGCATCGTATCATAGTGGTTATTCTTTGTGGTGTTGCCTTCGTGGCAATTGCTAAAAACACGCAAATAAGGGTTCTGGCTAGATCTTTTTATAATTGAGATTTTTCTGGTTATGTTAATTTTGATAATCAAATTGGCCAAAATTTAGCAGTTCGCATGTGATTTCTAAATTAAATAGTCACTATAACTTAAACGGATAGCAGCCTAGTTAAAAGCGAGTATCATATTTGCAAAACCTACGGTAGCTACTACCATACCAAGAAAACAAAAAACAAAACAAAAATTCTCCTCTTTGATGTTCAGCGTCCATGAGTTGTAAATTACGTTGCTTTGACCTTTTTGATATATGCTGCCAAGCGAACTGCTGCTGAAAATTTACTTGGATATTTTCATCCAATCAAAGCACTGCAATCAAAACTGTACATTGACTGATGTATATTTACAGTATGATCTCCCCATCATCAACTGCTGCCACCAACCTCTGCAGCACGCTGCCTCATCATCTCCATAACAGCTGCTCGCCTCCGGCTATCAGCTTGTTGTGTTAGTCTTCTCAAATGTTCTCGAAGGTCTCTGTATATCATAAGGAAAAAATAATAATAATAAGTAATCCCTTCAGAAACATATAATTTAAAACCCTTTTCTGAATAGTCAAAAAAGTTATCATTCCCGGTTTGTTATAACTTTATACTTAAGGTCATTTGTTAAAAAANGCAAACCTGCAGCGGGGGACATTGCATGGACTGTCTTTACATGCACGGGAATGAAGTTGAAGGAGATGCCACATTTTCTTGCAAAGAGGACAACCACCTGAAGCGCGAACTTTGCATTGCATCCCATGTCGAAATAGTCCTTTCACCTTGCGACAATTGGGATACGGGCATTGCCCTGCTCTACACTGAGATGCGTGTACCAGAAGATCAAGCATTTTCCGAAGCTGCAATACAAATATTCAGCCATCTTATGTTATCAAGTTGCAAAAAAAGAATCAACGATCTATAACTTATTGCTGTGCGCAGAGGCCCAAAAAGCAAAGAAAGTTGTGTAGGAAACTCCTTTACTGATGAATAGGTTGCTATCCTTTTATCTCAAATAGGTTATGCTAAGAATTTTTGACCAAAAATGATGCAATTCAGTTGGGTTAAGCATTTTGGTCAAAAAAAAGTTGGGTTAAGCATCATCTGAAGTGCATTCAGTTGCATAAAACCTTCTACATTGACTCAACAAAAAAATAGCATATTTAAAAACGTTGATTTGTTTGCACCCCAACCCCGTTTTGACTTGCAATAAACATATACTCGTTTTGAGCCATTACCCAACCCACCCGAACCACCCATTTATTCACCTCTAGTAAAGATTTTAGTCGGCCTTTTAAAAGCTGTACATGTAATCTGATTCAAGCCACCGTAGATAGAATTGTAAAACAAGGTACAAAAAGTAGAGGTGGCAATTTGTGTAATGTAACATCTCAAACGGGTCAAATGAAAAAAATAAGGCTAAAGCCAAAAGGGTTAGCTTAAGACTCAAAGAAAGAGGGCTAGGCCCCGGGAGGGCTTTCAGGGACTGGGTAGGGTGGATTATAGAGCTAGGGGCTAAGGTTTGTAAAGGGAGCTATACTTAAAGCACGCAATCTGCAGAATAAATTACTATTCAAGAGTTTAGATTCTTATGGTAATAAAAAAAAAAGTGTCGTCATAAACTATCGACTAGTTATTAGATACAATGAACAAAAGGTGTTTGCAGGTCAACCCAACCCGCCCGACCCACCCATTCTGCATCCTTAAACAAAATGTGTATACCTGGACAACACGTTGTTGACGAGCTTCTTTGCTTTGTGCATCACGCTCAGCAATTGACGTATGTTGAGTCAACCTATGAGGATGATCACTTCCTCTATTATTTCGATAACATGCATTGCATATATCATAATCGGGGCATATCTCGCACCTCCAACCTTGACCCGTTTCAATATCAAGTCGACAGAAAATGCAATTTATCACAAATGCAGGCGCGGTTGGATTGTGAAGATGATACAATGCCATCATTGATGAGTGTTTAGCACGTCTGAGTGTGTCATACTGATAATGATTTCCTTGACAAAGGCTCAGAAAAGCTTGTCTGGTATCAAAGAACTCACTTTCAAGAATCTCGTCTTTATCTTTGGTGTCTGTAGGCACATCGTTGATTTCATACTGCATAGTTGATCCATTTCAAATCTCAATCAAAATGGTGCACATTATAAGTCAAGGTGGGTTTTGGATGTATATTTTGACATTATATATGTGATACTGGATAATCAAAATCAAACAATCCACTGTAACAAAATATTATCAGGAGATAGTATCTGAATGTGTGTCTTGAAATACATCATACTATACTGGATAATATACGAAAATCAAGTTGTAATATAACTAGTCGTAGAAGATGGTGTGTAGATGTGCTTATGTTCTTTAAAGTTGTTATGATCACATAGTTGAAAGTAGTTTGTGTTGAGCACATTTTGATTATTTAATGAACAGATAAAATAACCAAAAAAGTCATTAAAAGATATAAATTGTGAAACGGGATTACAGGACTAAATAAGTCATTTTTTTACCCTTTAATCTGATTATCCAAAACTGAAAGATTGACCATGATATAATTAGATATTCAGAAGTATAGCTTGTGATCCAAAACTAAAACTTATATAAAGTTCGAGTCATGATAATGAGATGATCAATTCCAAAAAGCACATCCAAACACCTTCCCAAATCACAGTATAAGCATCAAAATTTAGTTATACGAATCCTTGAACACAAACATAACAGCACAAGAAGACAACTTACAGGTTCAAGTAGATGTTTCACCCTTTGGTTAATAGGATGTCTTTCCCTCTCTTCAAGTGTTTGTTCAATTTCATAACACCTGCAACAAAGATTAACAACCACTATCATCACATATAATCCAGCTGGCAAGACACATTAGCACTACATATCGAGAATTTAAATATGAGACTAATATTGCTGCAAATATAACTATTTTAACAAGTATGTGTAGATTGACTGCTCGAAATGAATTTCTAAGCCAGAAAATGTACATCAGCTGTAAAGTAGGTCATAGTACTTACTGATTACAAAGCTGAAAATTTTTGCAATTGTTGCAGACCCAGCGTGTTCCAGAGACCATTAGAAGACAGCAATGTTTGCATGCATGCTGCAAGTGAACCATGATGAAATCTTCCTTCATTGGAGATATTGTTTCACCAAGCTTCAAAAAAAAAGTTAACAGGAACAAAATTTAATCATGTAGAAAATAAGAGAAGTATATCAGAAAAATAAAGTATATAAAATCCAATACAAAAAAACACTGTTAATTGGTTTACTTCATTTCTAAATCAACTTTTGCAAACTGGGTGTGAGTAATGCAAACTGTGGGTCATATGGTCGTCAAAGAGATTACAAATAAAGATGGGTCAAACAGGGTGTAGGATGGATCATAAAGTATCAAACAAATCACTTGCTAACAAACTGAGCTAAGGAAACGAGCTATAGTAGCAATTTTAATAAAGAGTTCATTAAACTATTATCAGTATTACTTAGTGTTGAAACTTCACATAAAGCTCACTCTTTGAGCTGGTTAAATTGATAAGAGGCTTAGGAGCCTCATTTTCGAGAAAATAAATAAAAGCTTGAGGATAAAAAACGTTAAGATGACACAGACTACTAAAATCTTAAACCAGTGAACAACAAAGAAAAAGAACAATGAAGAGTGTGATCAGGATGGGTAGGATGGCAATTTCAATTTCATAAGTATTTGGTCAATGTGAGCCGTTTTATAAGTATTTTGGGTCAATTCGGGTCCTGTATGATACTAAAGAATCCAATGGGCTCATAATAATAACCAAAGTCCCAAGCAAGACAATTACCCGATGCATTAGTAGGAGATCTTTGGAAGCATTAGAAGAAAGATCAGTTTGACCAGAAGCTTTGAGAGCTCTTTTTGTTATACTCCTTTTCATTGACCCTTTACTATTGTGTTTTCTACCATCTTCTTCTTGACGAAGCTGATGGATAATATCCTCTGCAGCACCAGGCCAATAGTCTCCATCAAAATAAGGCAATCGGGAAGCAGTCACCTTAGCTTTACATTCACCAGAAGATACAAAAAAATGATCGTATAAATTTGTGAGATCCACGACAATATTTTCGTCTGATGCCTTTCTCAGCATTGACAAATACCTGATTTACATTAAAATAAAAATACATGTCAGAAATGATGCACCGGTCATAATTCAAAACAGGTTAGGTTGAGTCAAAAATACTTGAATCCAAATTTTAAAACTTTATACTCCAATCTCCATCTTTGAATACAAAGAGTACGCATATTGTGTGCATATAAAAAACTAATCCATATTTTCCAACTTTTACTTGACTAAAGTAATTTATTCGACTCATTTGCAACTAAAACAGCCAAATAGACCCATTCGTAAAACGGTAAAAGTATGGGTCAACATTTATGGTCCCTAATAACAATAGTGAAGCAATGCACACTTCACATCCACTTACCATTCCCTTAATTTATCTGACTTCGGTGTCTTCTGAATTTCAGGATGGCAATACAAGATATAATCTTCACCCTTCAACGGAGGACAGGCCCATATATAGCAACTTGTGAACCCACGTAATTTGCAGTATTCTAGATAACCAATCTGAGAAAAGAATTGAACAGCACGGTAAACAAAACAAGGGATACAATGGGGTTTTGGGATTTGTGCTTCGAATGTGATTATGTGATATATATAATAATCAGAAAATAATCAGTTGTGGCAGCACTGGGTGTATAGAATACTGTTTGAATGTTCTTTGTTGTTTAGAGTTATTGTAATCATGAAAAATCATTGTTAGGCAACCACTAATTCTTTACAATATAAATAGATTAAACTAACATACAAATTGATACTAATGTGGAAATGAATAAAGTAGGGGAACGTATCTCGATTATTATTTTACCCGTGAATTGACCAACCTTGTTGCAGTTGGCATGAAACTGATTTGCCTAAAACTAAAAATTTGACCCCTAAACTACAAGAAGCAAAATCTGTTCATTTAAGCATTTCAAGCTGATTATTAAGAAAGATCTAGTAACTTACCAAAATTTCATGATATACGAATGTACGAAGAGCTTCTCCTGTCACGGTTCTTATCTCTGGCCTAAAGTATTTAACTGAATCCAAATAAGATAAATAAACACGGCGATGATTTGGCTGCTGACATTCTGCTCCAAACTCTTGAACATACATGCCAAACAAACATACTTCTACCCCTTCAATTTTTTGAAACAACAGAACAACCTGGAAAAAGCAACAGTAGATTTAGTAGTTAACCACAGGATAACAAGAACAATGGAGATCAATCCACTTCATGAACTACTAATAAGCCAGCACAATAGCACTTCAAAATCATAAATGGACATTTCAACCCGTTTACTTACCAATACGTCAATTTGGTTTGCGTTTTATCTCAAACGGGTTAAACAATAAAATATGGTTAAGAGGGGAACAGATCGAATGGGTCAAACAGGTTGAACTGACACAATATTACAAATCATTTTATTGTAGAAGTAAATTACATATTCCGTCCTCGTATTTGTCTAAAAGTAATGATCCTGTCTTCAAACTAACCAAATTATATCAGTCTCCTAAATGGCACTGTGCTTAACGTTTTAGTTCGTGACACTAACAACCATTTACTCCATTCCTTTAAGTGTGCCCTGTGCCTCTCACATGAGGGAATTTTGGTCATTTTACCCTCTCTTTCATCTTCAACCTCGTATATTCTTCTATTTTCGTTCCTTATAATCGAATCAAATACAGTAGATAATTATTTCACAAACGCTAAATCAAAGAAACCAAAACTAAACCCATTTCAATATCATGAATCAGATAATGTTACCCAAATGTAAAAAAAGACCAAAATACCCTCATGTGACATGAGTAACAGTGTTAAGTGCCAGGGACTAACACGTTAAGCAACGTACCATTACAGGACGACTCGTATGACTAGGTTAGCTTGAGGACAGGAACAGTAATTTTGGGACAAAAACAAGAGCAAAAACTATAATGTACTAGCATTGTAATAATATTGAGTTTGTCATCATAATTATCACATTTATAGTATATAGAAAAATTATATAATGGCAAAAGAAATGTGGGCAGGTCAACAACATTTTGCCCTGCAAATCTCCCCATACCTTAGATTTATATGCAAATTCTGGGGGGTAATTTTCGTCTTGAAAGATCTCAAGAAATCGCTGCTTGACTTCCAATTTTTTATCCACGGATGAAACAACTCTAACAACAAGCGATTCTGCTCCAGGAACCTGAAAACATAGAAGCCAAGAAAAACATCACAAAATTTTGCCAAAAAAATTAAATGATAATAATAATAATAATGATCCGCACACATTTCAACCATGTAACCGCCATGATACGAGGAATTAGTATTTAAGTCAAACATATGCAAAAAGTTTTACCTCGTCATAGCTTTTGCGATGAGCCTTTGCCCTCTCTAGTCTTTCTTGCTTTAGTTTTTTAAACAGTCTGTTTTCAATGTGATCACTAAGAATGGTTTTTGGAAGATCCTTTGCTCCAAGAAGAGCACTCTGTGGTAGGGGGACCCGATCTCCTCTTTTAACCTCTTTCACATAGCAATTTGGGCAAGTGTACTCAGCTTGTCCCCCATCATTTCTACGACCGTTAAATAATGCACAAACTTGATGTTGCCATTGTTCACACTTGTCACATTGAACCCACTGTAAGAAAATGGGTTCAAGGATTAGATACTTCATAACAGCTAGAGGTAGTAACTTTGACCCGTTCACATATAGATGGGTCGATATGGGTTTTGTTTTATCTGAACGTGCCTAACATATATTTTTAAAGGAGCACAACCGACTATTGTTTGTTAACAAATTTGAAAATAATGGACATAAAGGTGTTTTGTGGCCAACCCAGCCCGACATCTCCCATTTTTAAAGGTTACCCAGCCCGATTACTTTACCAATTAAGTTATAACCATCACACAATACATTAGATCCATCATATAACTTACTGGTTCTTCAGTCTCTTCATCATTTTTCTTTTTCTCTAATCTTGCCTTTGGTATATTAGTTCCATCAACATTTATGGTCTCCGAACGTGCGGCGTTAATACAAGGACAACAGATATAATGGCGTGTATCACCACTCCCAAAGGTGTAAAACATTGCATTTCTCTTTATACGAACGCCACAGGGTGAACAATATAGCGGTGGTGGTTCAAAATTCAGCTTTTCAACTTTACATAACTGACAAGAATTCTCGTTCGCTAAGGGCTCCATAGCTTGAATCTTTTCCACCTTCGCTTTGCTCTGTACAAGAATGAATAATAAATATAACATAACTAGTCACACAGAGGAAATGCAAACTCTAACCATGCATGAATGAAATTAATAAAGAAGCGATATGTCTAACATTCTGCGGAAAGAAACTATATCAACTGTATAGATGACAATTTTGGCCCATTTACTTATGACTGGATCAATTTGGGTTAAGTTTTATCTCAAATGGGTCAAATAAAAAACAATTAGCTAATAGTGTAAGTGTTGAAAGAGACTTAAAGTCAAAGAAAGTACACTTCCGAATTTAGACACAATACAATTTCCTAAAGGGCATTATTCAAAGACTTAGATAATTATTATTACAGCCACATTGCTTTGCTAATCATAATTAACCCCTTCGTTATTTGCTAAAAGATTTTGACAAAAAGTGTTAACAAGCAAAGGTGGAAATCCTGGCCCATAAATTATGAATTTGGTCAGTCTGGGCTGTCTTTTATCTCAAACGACAAACGGGTCACCAAAGAAATAAACCTAAAGGCCAAAGGGTAAGGGGTCAAATGGATTGAACAGGTTTAAAGTCCCCCCAAAGTTTATTTCTAATACAACATACACTCGTTATTCACAAAAAACTTAAACAAATGAACATAAAATGTTAGCACGTAAACCGGCCCCACCCTTTTCTGCTTGTAGGTGAATGTTTCAGCCCGGAACTATTTTGACCCATTACTCAGCCCGCACGGGACACCCAGATTGCCATTTATGATGATATGCAATTATGCATACTACCATTTGAATTACTGCAAAATTAGCTACTATGTAATGTTATGCAAATGTCTATACGCCTTAGCTGCCAATATGCACTTCAATATGCTAAATAGTAAAACTGGATAATCACTATTATATGTTTTTGAAGATAAATCTAAACCAAAAAATTAATACTTAAATATCTGACCTGGCCGACCCACTGCCTGAGACCATCGATATGCTCCTGAACCTGCTCTGGTGTAAACAACTCTATCATTGATACTCCCTTTATTTTTGGCTTCCCAGATTTTGTTCCGCTAGAAGTCTCACCAACAAGTCCCACACTTTCCTGTTTAGCAGGGGCCACCTCTTCTCAGTCTTGAAAAACTCCTGCTTAGGGAAACCCATGGCCTCAGTTGATACAGCTGAAACACCATTATTTTGAGTACGATCTTCCACATAATCCTTCCTAACCTCAGTGATTTTAGGAACTTCCATTTTCACTGCAGTGGCTTCATATTTTATTGGGGGACAAGGGTCATGATCTGGAAGAACTTCAGATGTACTATTGATGGGAGCTGGTATAAGTGGGTTTTCAATTTTAGACGTAGGTGGCTGAGATGGCGCCTCGATTTTCATCCGTTTCATAGAGGGATGTAAATCTTCTGAAGTTTCAACTACAGACGGACTCACTGTAACAGTATAATCATGTAATCCATTGTTTGACTGGGGGAAATTTGTACGACGGGTCCCCTTTATTTGCACGAAGTGATTTACAGTAACACAAACAGGACAATTTTGATCCTTGCAGTGCTTCTTATGGTTCAGTAAACCTTTTGACTTAGCGCAACGAGCGTATTGACATTGAGGTCCATCATTACATGACAGCATATGGTTCACCAGGTCTTGAACTTGAATGCAATATTTATCCAGGCAATTTCCTCGTGGGAAACCACAGTAACGGGCATGCATCAAAATCAGAAGCCATTTTGCTTGCATCCGGAACCGTTCACGGTCTAAATTAGCAGATGGTACTGTAGATAGAATATTGTTTTTATGGTTTTTATCATGACCCATTGTTCCGTGATGAAAACCTGCTTGGATATTAAGCTCATTTGACTGACTACCCAACTGATTTGATGTTTCTTGTGATCTTGACTGCCATTGACCTCCAATTGAGCTGGTAACATTATTTCGAGTGTCAACACCAAATTGAGACCCTGAATTGATTTGCATGAAGCTATTGGTCGGCTGAGATGACTGCAAATTATCGTAAATGTTTGCCTGGGAAGTTTCATTAGGCTCAGATTTAATTTGAGGGCCAAAATCAGATACCAATTGCGACCGGGACTGAGACTGTCCATATGGTGATACTTGATTCTGCTGCTTTTGTTGTCTTTGAGATCTAGCAAGTTGTTGCTGATATTGAAGAGACGGTTGAGAATTCATTAAATTCTGAGACTGGAAGTCCACCTCGTCTGATTGATTTATCAAGGGCTTCATATTCACAGGCTGGTCAGTATTGTGCAGATTCGACTGATTAACCACCATTGAAGGGTTTGTTCTTTGCGATGTTGATATGTTTGCAGTAGGGTTCATGTTCATTAGTGATGTAGCTGAGGTTGTGGGGGCATACAAATTCCCTGATCTGCCAGGGTCACCAGTACCACTCCCATATCCATCACCTGCAATGGTAAACATATGAACATAAAGTCATTATTCAAAAAAATAACCAAAAACTTGATTTAACAAAATGAATTTTAGGTGGTTGTACGCATTGAGAATCAAACTTTAGAATCTTTCAACCAGTTTCCCTTTTAGCTAAAAAAGAACTTATATGACCTGTCAGCGTTATAACAAAATCAAATCGAATCCATTTTTAATTAAACGGGTCAAAATAGCCACCTCCATGATCATTAAAAATATTCATAATAATTGAGTGCAGACAGATGTATGAGATTAGAAAGGGTACCCTGAGACATCTGTCCTTGATGTTGATCAAAATATTGCGGCCCGGGTTTAAGAGAGTTTCCATAATGAGAATCTGTCAAAAATCCCTCAGAGTTTCCCAAACTATTACCCATCTGTGTACTTTTATTACCAGCTAATGACCCATTTGGAAACCCATAAGATTTTTGATTCAAGGTAGACCTTATCCCCCCACCCATATGACTTCCAAGACTATGCAAGATCCGGCTGTTTTGACCACCTTGTTTCTGTTGAGACACCAGTGTTGAGTCAACATTTGAATTTACAGGAGCATTACTAGAAGGTTCCAATTTTATGTATGACTGGTTACTTGTGCTGTTGGTACTATTATTATATCCCGGTGTAGGCATCATTCCCGGTGTAGGCATCATTTGACTGCCCATTCTTTGTGCACCCGTAGAAGAAATTAAGCTGTTCCCACCTGAACTTACAGAAAAATTAGACATCGGTTGTTGCGACCCATCTATTAACCCTGAAATGAAAACAATTTTAATAAAACACAGATAAGTAGATTGTGTTTAACTTAAACTGATCAAATGAATCAGATTAAAAAAATTTAGCTTAAATGAGAATAGGTTGGCCAGATTTATACACTTACTTTGCACACCAGACGCCTTTTAGACAGTTTTACATTCACGCCACAGGAAAAGACAAAAAGACACATGCTTGTAGTGTACAGGTTAGGTTGTCAAAACTGAAGTTTTTGGTGTGTACATAGCACTTAGTGTGATATACAATAGCATCCCAAAGTTAATGCATACAATCTCCAAAAGTTTCAGATTATTCCTCTTTCTAATCATTATTGACACCTTACTTAAAACAGAGAGAATATTTGCACGAAAACCAAATCAACCTGCCCAGTTTTATCCCACTTTGACCGGCCAACCACCCACCTGCCCATCTTGACATCTCTAAGTAAAAGTTATATACAATATACCTTCAGTTGAACCAAATGAGCCAGTGTGCATGCCCCTAGAAAGCCCAGGGGTATTCATGGAATAGTTTCCTGCACCAACAGCAGATGACATCATGCTATTATTACCACCATTTGCAGCAACCAATGAGTTATCAGTAGATGATGGACCCATTGAACTTGAGTTTCCCCTTTGAGGCACACCAGGAGTTGGAATCATTGTTCCCATGGAAGCATTAGCATTATTTTGTTGTTGCTGATATCTTTGCTGGGTGTTCATGGAAAAACGTTTTATCACGGCATGCAAACGAGCTTCAAAAGTCTCTAAATTCATATACTCCTCCTAAATAGAAAGAAAGAAAAATCATATTTCTATGCATAATATGTGTATATAATTATATATATAAGATAAAATTATAACAATAATAATTAACAAAGAGATTGTACATTAGTGTTTTGTTTCATTTAATATAACCTCCCTAAAGTGCTTCAACTTTTAAATCGCAGTTTAGCCACTCGGATTTTGTTATGTTTTCTTTTTCAGATTGAGTGTTAGCTATCGATATATTCCAGAAGTAAATATTATTTGTTTAGTAGTAAGTCCACGGATATGATTTCAGTAAATACTTGTTTCCTTTACACCAAATGATGAACAATGCAGGAAAAAGGCCTCCATATATTGGGGGAAAGGAGAGATAAACACTTGTATTTATCTGATTTAAAATAAACATAATAAAAGTGAAGACATATAATATGTTAGATTAAATAATAAAAAAAACCTGAGATGTAGCGATTTTGCACAAGGCTAACTCCAAGCGTTTAACAATATCTGACAAATTCTTTGGAGGTATCTCCTTATGTCGTCGCTGCGTAAAGAACGTGTAGCTGGAAAGAAAATAAAATAAAGGTTTAGGAATTTTCATCCAGATTTAATTTATATCAAGCATTAGTCATGATATAACCATATGTTCATGTAGCAGGTTATTTATTAGGTTGATGGTATGGTGTTCTTACAGGACAAATCAGGATTATGAGCCTAACAATATCCATCACTTGCAGAAGTAAGAGGACGCGGAGACAGTACTTGATAAAATATTATTATTAATATTTCATTATGTGAATTAAAATAAAGGATGGAAAAAAAGGAAGTTTAATATTAAAAACTGTTCATAGCAGCAAGGATCGGTAGCGCACAATGGATGCCACTGGACAACCACTAACACATAAGCCATACACAATACAACACTACATCTACAAACAAGCGGAAAATAGACGTACACACAGAAGAACACCTGTGCGCGAAAACGTGCACACATACATAATATGAACATAAATAATTTGTAATCTTAACGATAAAAGTTATATCTCTCAAACTTATTCTCGGGACTAAGGGATACCCTTAACATTATAATGTACAGCATGGAGCCAAAACAAAACATTTATAGAGCCAGCAGAACATAATGAACATATCGTAGATACTGATTTAATCCTACTGGTAGTTCTCTAAATTAGCAATAACTACAAACACTAGAACAGTAATGATGAGGCCTTTAATCTAACAATTCAATGTCATTTGGTCTTACATCCAGCACAACCAAGGAATCATACAGAATTGCAAATTATCAATACACTTTTGCAAACACATAAATATACAGATCATGTTTGGCATATAAACACATGCGAAAACGAACAACTTACATCTTCTCCTGTATAAACGCCCGCGCCTCCATACTTATTGAAGCATGATGACCTTCAGAATGCTGCATCATATTTTGTGGCTGTTGTAATGAAGTCCCACCTTGATTAGAAACCTGTCTCGCGTACTGACCAGCCATTTGAGCCTGTAAATTCATCTCTATCCTCTTGTCTTCTTAATTAAACAAATCTCATAAATATATGCGACTACTTCACACTTCTGGTTCACCCTAATAGTATACTCGATTCAGCTTCAGTTATCCCTAGGAAACCAGAACAACAGAGATCTAATTAAACCACAACAAGAATTAGATTCTTTACATTATACATGAAAAAGTACTTATATTTATTATGTGTTCCTAACCTTTTACAGTTGTATTCACAAATAAACTGAATGCTAATATTTAAAATGTGTTCTTTCAACAAAATGTGATCACTTCACACTGCCAATTACTAACCACTCATTGCATACTCAAATCACCTTCAAATTCCCATTAAAACTAGAACAAAAACATAAAAAATTACCACTACAAGCACAATAACAATAAATTTATATTATAAAAGGCTATCAGCTTTATAACCTGTTCCTAATTATTTAACATTGATTCACCAATAACCCATAGACTAGTATTAAAAATGTTTTATTTCAATAAAATGCAACAACTAAACACTTCGAATTAGGCAATGACTGATTCGTTTTTAGTTTTCCCTATAGTAAAACCCATACCAACAAAAATATAGAAAAGTTCATTAAAACCACAAAATATAAAAAAAGTACTAACTTTATTCATAAATTCCTAATCTTTTAACATTGTATTCAAAATAAATGAGCGCTAATATTACAAATGAGTTCTTTTAACAGAATGCGACAACTTTACACTGCCAATTAGGCGATTACTAAGCGCTTATAGTATATTCAATTCAGCTCAGTTTTCGCTACTAAAACCACAACATAAGCAGTACTTAACTTTATTATATGTTCCTAATCTTGGCAAGTGAGTTGTACCAATGAAAAATTAGGTTTCATTTTTTCTTCTTCCTACTCTCTATAATTAAGTGACACATGTGTGTGGATTCTTTTTTGTAAAAGTTGTGTTGAGTGTAGCATTGCTCATATCAAAAATAGGTCTTTTTAACAAAATGTGACAACTTTACACTTCCAACTAAGCGAATACTAAGCCCATATTGTATACTCAATTCAGCTTCGGTTTTCGCTACTAAATGACCTAAAAGTTAAACCACAGCAACAACAATACATTTTATCAAATTATACTCACGTATGTAACTTTATTACATGTTCCTAAATTTTTAACATTACACTCACAAAACCCCAGTGTTCTTGAGTTTTGTTATTAAAGAAAAGTAAACACTTTCCCCCCAAAATTGGGAGGAAACACTTTACTTTAATAATCAACAAAATCAAACTAATTTTCATTCCATTTCCTTTTCTTTTCCTCCTTAAGTGCTACTCGAGAACACAACATCTTATGTTTTCTTTTCATTTTCTTTCTTTTTGTTCCTTAACTAAAAATCAAATCTTTATTATATCATTATATGTGCCTAATCTTCCAACATAAACTGAATGCTAATATTAAAAATGAGTCTTTTAACAAAATGCGATAAGGCGATTACCAAGCACTTAACGTATAAGCTTCGATTTTCGCTACTAAACGACTAAAACAACAACATAACCATAGAATTTCCTTTGAATCATAGTAAAAGTGCTTAGCTTTTTTATATGTTCCTAATCTTCCAACATAAACTGAATGCTAATATCGAAAATGAAATTCTTTTAACAAAATGCAAGCACTAAGCACTTATCGTATACTTGGTTTTTGCTACTATTAAAATTCCTAATCTTTTATCATTACAAACACAAATACAACACTAAAAATCAAATCTTTATTATATGTTCTTAATCTTCCAGCATAGACGAAATGCTAATATTAAAAATGAGTCGTTTAACAAAATGAGATAACTTTACACTTTCAATTAGGCGATTACCACGCACTTATCATATACTCAGTTAAGCTTCGATTTTCGCTACTAAACGACTAAAACAACAACAAAACCATAGAAATTTATTTTGAATCATAGTAAAAGTGCTCAACTTTATTAAATGTCCTTAATCTTCCAACATAAACCGAATGCTAATATCGAAAATGAAATCTTTTAACAAAATGCAATCACTATTAAAATTCCTAATCTTTATCATTAAAAACACAAAAACAAGACTAAAAATCAAATCTTTATGACATTGCATTCATCAAAACATCAAATTAACAAAAACCCAATTCACAAAAACAATAAAAATCAAACCTTTGGAATCTTTAAATGAAAACCCCTAAAAAAAAAACCAATCAAGAACATGAATCAATTGATGAATTAGGGGTAAAATTGGAATTGAAAATTAGGGCTAAATTAGATCGAGTAGTGTGAAAATTGTACCTTAATTTAGATTTTGATTGATAATTTACGAACAAGAGAAGATGTTTCGACCCACACGCGACTTTTTAATTTAATTTACAATGAAAAAGAGTTGAAATTTTCTTGCACAAATGTTTTTTTTGTTTTATGAAGTTTTTTTTTATAAAAGCTTTGTTAATTTTTGCATTTGATTGTGTTTTTGTAGTGTAAAGTTTAGGAAATATAACACATAAATGAGTTTTTTTTTTTTTTTTTTTTAAACTTGGGTTTTCGATCTTTTGACCGATTAATTTATGAGTTTTCAACCTACCGCAATACGGATTGAAACCAGGTTACGGGGTTGTTTATTTTTTACTTATTGGGCTCGCTAAGAGCTCTCGGGGTGAAGTTACTCACAACTTGTCGAGCCATGTGGCTCCTTCCTCACAATTCGCCACCACACGAGCTCCTTCCACATCTCTCGCCAAAACTCACTTCCTCACCTGCACGGCGAGCCATTTTCTTGACAAAAGTAACGTTGTGATGGGGCCCGATTGTCACAAACGGTAATATTACCGTTTAATCTTTTTTTCTTTTTTTTAAAAAAAAAACTGAACCCACTTTCACTCTATAAAATACCAATCCAACACACATTATTTTTCACATACAAACCAATACACTTTACTCTTTATATCCAAATCAACAAAAAAATGTCTCAAAATCCAAACGAAGGCGGGTATTTCACGAACCTCCTCGCCTTAAACCCACCACATTACGGGGGTTCGTCAAACCCTTCTACCCCTCGTCACAAAATTCTAACTCGATGTCGCCACAAATACCTCAATATGGTACGCAACAATTCAATCCCGAGACAATTTACCGTAATCAACAATATGAGTTTCAACAAGGATTCGCAAATCATCCCCATCAACACTTTCCGGCACTACAATTTTTAACCCGTCACAACCTTCAATGTTTCCTCAATCTCAACCACAACAACACTTTGAATCACAACCGTCGGGTTCACAATTCAAAGTACCACAAGCACATGGACCGGGCAAATGTAGAGGAAAAAAATCCATGGGCAAAAAAACAAAAAAAAATGTCGTAGATTTAGACGCCGACGATGAAGATGACTTGGATGAGCTAGGTACGCGTGTGGTTAGAAAGTGGAGCAAGGAAGAAGAAAGGTTTCTTGCGGAAATTTGGGTAGAGGTTTCTCAAGATAAAGATATCGGAAATGACCATTCCGAGGTGGTTAGGAAGCTGAGCAAGGAAGAAGAAAGGCTTTTTGCGGAAATTTGGGTAGAGGTTTCTCAAGATAAAGATATCGAAAATGACCATTCCGAGGACTACATTTGGAACCAGATTTTGGAGATGTTCAGCCTTCGTTCTGACCGTGAGCCTCGTAAAAAAAATATGCTCACGGGTAAATGGACAAGGATTAATGGCGATTGTCAAAAATTCAACGTTGTTTACAAACATTTGCAGCATATAAGTGGTGAAAATGATCATGATCATCTCGATTCTCGAAAATGTGAAGACCAACTTTGAAAACCGCTTTGGAAATAAAAGCTTCATGTAGGTTCACGTTATTCTGAGACTCTACCCTAAATGGGATGCCGAGGAGCCAATTGACATTACATGTCTCGAGGATATATTCGGCCCTGACAAGCGACATTGTCCCGACGGCGCCAAAAAGATCCAAGCTGCAAAGAAACAAAAGTCGACTTCAACGTTGAGCGTGGCGAGCACTGGTGGGAGTCAAACGAGTAGTTTTTCGGCACAATTATTTGAAAAATATTCGCAAAAAGCCGACAGTCAGATATCCTTGTACGAGGCGATGAGGAAAAAGGAAGTAAAGGTGTCAGAGATGAAGGAAATGAAGTTTCTCCTGCTAGATCCCGACATGACTACTGACCCGGCAAAAGCCGCTATCATCCGAAAGAGACAATCAAGAATAATGAAGAAATTTCAAAATGCCGACGACGATGACGATTCCGAGTAAAATTTTTGTGTGGTGTTTTATTAATATGTTTTGAAATTTTTATCCCCGTATCATATTTTTTTTCCGTAACGTTATTTTTAGTTGTGTGTAATTTAATGCATTATAATGTAATTTTATTTTTAATGAAATTAATTTAGTTTATCTGCTAATTTGAGTAAGTTGAAGTTAGTTGTGAGTGAGAAGGGGTTGTAAGGGGAGGTTTGTTAAAGTGATGTGGCACCCTGTGAGGCCCAAATGAGGTGGCAAACCTCCTCACCACACCTAAAGCTCTAATAGATTTGGCCCCACTCAGAAAAAATTAGTGTTTCATTTTTTCTCCATATGGTATGAGAAGGATTCGAGAGTTAAAGGCCTAAAAAACTTCCCTCTTTTCAACCAGAGGCTCATTAGTACATTATTTTCCTTGATGTTTTCACCCAAATTATCTCCATCCTGCATCTTTCTTTCGGCAATAATTTTTTCTTTTTACTACAATTCCATCATTAACCTTTGGTCATTGCATCCATGTCGTCAGATGTGGTCATGCCTCCACGATGTCAGTCAAAGTTCCTCACTCACGTTACTGTGCCTCCACGATGTAAGTGAAAGTTCCTCACTCATGTTATTGTACCTCCACGATGGTAATAGATGGGTCGCAGACTCGCAGTAACCGTTATTTGGTAATCCACGATAGTAATCTGATACGAACCATGATAGGAAGTGAAGGAATACTTATAAAAGGCGTTCCAAGCAATTTAAGGGGGTATAGGCAATTCTTAAATAAACAAGGGCTGGATAGTTTACTATTAGTTTCCTTATTCGTATTTACCTTTTATTAATGTTTCTTGTTACAGAAGTTTAGGAGTATTATAAATAGAATCGTAGGCTTGGGAGCAGGGATATTGAGTATTCTGGATTATGGAATTAGGAGGGCCTACGTCTCGGATAGTAGGGTATTATCAGTTCTTATTATTTTGTTTTGTTCTTTGTTATGTTCTTAGTGTTATTAATTATTAATAAAATTCAGCCACTTGATTCGTATCAATTGGTATCAGAGCTAGGTTCTGAACCTATTCAATAATAATAATAATAATAACAACAATAATAATAACAATAATAATAATAATAATAATTGTTAAATTATTTGTTTTGTTCTTGAATACAATGGTTAAAGCTGCTGATTTGGAGTTGGAATTCAATCAGTATAAAGAAGCAACATGTACACGCTTAACAGCTCTGGAGAATGGGCTGGTTAGTACGACACTCGAGGCTGATCGACGTCATGCGGAATCATCAAAAAAACAGGATGACATGATGAAGATGTTGAACGAACTAATGAAGAAAACTTCTTCACCCCTAACATATGAATTACTTTAGACGGGTTTTGCTTCATATGATGATCTTGGTTTGAGATACCTCATACCATGGTTACTACAGCGGAACTAAAGAACTCGGAGAAAGAAGCAAGTTTTGTCGGACTGAAGCAAGTTAACTTTGATGTAGCTTCGGGTTCGAATGGAGCAAACTGTAGGTCGAATGGTGCTGAATACAGGTTTAAGAAGTTAACCGTAATAGTGGAACTGGTTCGACACGTACTCTAATCACTACAGGTTCATCTGATCGAAAGACTGGTAGCTTTTCTACAACTTGTTGAGGCAACATGATCAAGATCTCTTTATGTTTTAATGATGACAAATAAACCATCGAAACACATAAAATAACAAACGTTAGCAAAAATTCCCCGGAGCCCATATCTGCTCCTGGCACGCTGCCCGCGCGTCAACGCGTGGGTGACGCACCAGGCTACTGTATGGTTTCGGGCGAATTTTGAAAGTCGGCTTTCCCCTTACCCGAAAAATGTGGATCTTTCAATTCAGGTATGTANTAATAATAATAATAATAATAATAATAATAATAATAATAATAATAATAATAATAATAATAATAATAATATTATTATTATTATTATTATTATTATTATTATTAATATTAATAATAAAAATATTATTATTATTATTATTATTATTATTATTATTATTATTATTATTATTCGTATCAATTGGTATCAGAGCTAGGTTCTGAACCTATTCAATTATAATAATAATAATAATAATAATAATAATAATAATAATAATAATAATAATAATAATAATATTTGTTAAATTATTTGTTTTGTTCTTGATCACAATGGTTAAAGCTGCTGATTTGGAGTTGGAATTCAATCAGTATAAAGAAGCAACATGTACACGCTTAACAGCTCTGGAGAATGGGCTGGTTAGTACGACACTCGAGGCTGATCGGCGTCATGCGGAATCATCAAAAAAACAGGATGACATGATGAAGATGTTGAACGAACTAATGAAGAAAACTTCTTCACCCCTAACATATGAATTAGTTAAGACGGGTTTTGCTTCATATGATGATCTTGGTTTGAGATACCACATACCATGGTTACTACAGCGGAACTAAAGAACTCGGAGAAAGAAGCAAGTTTTGTCGGACCGAAGCAAGTTAACTTTGATGTAGCTTCGGGTTCGAATGGAGCAAACTATAGGTCGAATGGTGCTGAATACAGGTTTAAGAAGTTAACCGTAATAGTGGAACTGGTTCGACACGTACTCTAATCACTACAAGTTCATCTGATCGAAAGACTGGTAGCTTTTCTACAACTTGTTGAGGCAACATGATCAAGATCTCTTTATGTTTTAATGATGACAAATAAACCATCGAAACACATAAAATAACAAACGTTAGCAAAAATTCCCCGGAGCCCATATCTGCTCCTGGCACGCTGCCCGCGCGTCAACGCGTGGGTGACGCACCAGGCTACTGTATGGTTTCGGGCGAATTTTGAAAGTCGGCTTTCCCCTTACCCGAAAAATGTGGATCTTTCAATTCAGGTATGTATATGTTATGTACTTAATTGAGAACACTCAAAACGAGGTTTTAGACTTGAGAGATCCTATTTCTAAAACACCCGCTTACGGGAAAACGCCAACTCATATTTTTCTAACACTTACCTCTAGCCAAGGCTTTGCTAAACTTAGGGAGCTTATATATTTCACGTAACAACACATGAAAGCATCCATATGCTCATATCCCGTACTTACGTCTTCTCTAATCACGTAACGGGTTTACTCCCTTATTGGTCTAACTAAGTCCAAGGTCTCTTTGCGTAAACGCATCCTTACCCACTTGGGTTGTGCTTTACAACAAGGCAAAGCACTTGACTTGTTTGCACCAAGGTGTTAGTTGAGAATGTCGAGTCGTGGAAAGTCACGAGATATGAAATTATGGATTCTCGACGTATTGTTACTTGGGTATATAAGTAAATTATGATTTTTCTCAACATATAATCTTAGCTGTCAAAACACTTTCCTTCTTAATGACAATTAGATTATTTCCTAATCTTCTCTTTATTTCTTAATTATTCTCTTAATCATCCTCTTCAACAAATTACCATTTTTCCATCAAAACCACTTTCATCCAAAACTACTTACCCCAAAACCACTTACTACAAAACTACTCGCTCAAACCCTAAACCACTATACCTCTTCCCAACACACTCTTACATATTCCCTTACATATTCCTTACACACATCACACAAACTCCCACACATTATTCCTTTCACTTTACCAACTTCCCATACACACACTTATACACTTTCCAATACACACACATACATTCAAAATACACACACTTCACTCATATACTTATCTTTACACACACTTACACATTTCATCCCTATACTCTCATACACAATTCATACCTATACCCATCACATCTATACAACCCACTCTTCACATACTCCCACACCTTTTCATTCAAAATACACACACTACTCACACCCACACACATACTAAAGTACACATCACATCTCCACTCTTACACACTCTTATATTCCTTACCCACTTTACATCTCAACCATTCATTCTCTTAAACCATCTCAACCATCCATTCTTTTAAACACATGTTTTTAATCTACACCATTCATTTCAAACCAAAACCATCTCAACCCTCCATCCATTCCATCACATGTTTTTAATCTACACCATCCATTTCAAACCAAAACCATCTCAACCATTCAATCACCCTTTCCCCCCAAGCAAAGGAATATACCTTTGAATATTCTCTCTTAACCCAAAACCCTAGTTTGCTCCAACCCTAACTATGGTTAACTCTCACACACTCTTCCCTATGGAGGAATATCCCATGGCATATTCTTTTCTCTCTTTCTATGCCATTTGTGGAATACCCAATCTACCCATACCAAATTACCCTTTCTACTCTTCTACCCTTGGTATTTGGTTTTCTAATAAACACTTCACAAAATGATTTTCTAATTGGCTATTTGAGTTGGTAAAACTTAGATTAATTAATGTTAAGGTTTAGTGTGAAGTACAATTGGGTGTTTAGCAAGGTTAGGTATTTAAAAGACGAACACCCAAGTTTTGGGAAAAATGTTACAGAGGTTCTGGCGCGTCACCCACGCATTGACGCGTGGGCAACGCGCCGGCCTCGGTAAATTTTTCCCAAGTTGGGTCTTGGCCTATAAATACTCAAACTTGCCTCTTGTATTCCTCACCCCTTGCCATTCTTCTTTCTCTCTAGATTCTTTCTCTCAAACACTCTCTAATCTCTCTCAAATCTCTCTATCTCTAATCTTGTGTTCTTGATTTTCACTCTAACATCTTTGAAAGAACACATCTCCTTGCAAGGGAAGAATCACAAGAACCTAATCCACTCTTGTGATTGTGTCGAGGGTCTTCTTCTACCCTTTCTATTACAATCGAGTCTCTAGGTTAGGTTAGGGCTTGATTGAACAAACAATCTTTCTATCATTCTTTTGTTTGTAAGGGAAGTCTTGTGTCTTTGTGACCAAGCCTAGATCATTGGGGATCTAGTTGGGGTTTGATACTTCCGGGTGGAAGTTTTGGTAGAGGTCTTAGTGACCAAGTGTAAGTCGAGTCACGAGGTTCTTTAGGGTGGTTTCCGAGGGCGGAATACCGTTTGGGAGTAGCTCTTTCTTTGTGAGCACCAATATTGTTGAGTATTGGTGGAGTGAAGTTGTAACGGTTTGTAGTCCACCGAAAGGATTATACTAGTTGAATAGTATCGTGTTGTGGATTCGCAACTGGACGTACGGATGGTATAAACCCCCCATCCCGAACCAGTATATATCGTGGTGTCATTTACTTGCTTTATATACTTTGTTGTGATTGTGTTGGTGGTTGGTTGTTTACATAACCACTTGGTGTACTTTTTGGCTTAAAGTTTTTAAACATTTAAAAAGCCTGAGAAACCGTATTCACCCCCCCCCCTCTACGGTTCTACACAACTAAACAAGGACAGTTCAAACGGTTAACTGAGTCCCAACTACTAGAAGGTCAAAAGGGTTATGTTTTAAATGTGATGAAAAGTTTTCTCCAGGTCATCAATGTAGTAGTAAAACCATGCAATTTCTTTTGGTGGAAGAAGAAGAAGAAACTGAGGCAGAGGATGATGACAACTCTCATGTGCACTTAGATTTAGCGGAAGTTTCTATTAAATCTATTAATGGTCTTACAACCCCTCATACTATGAAATTACGCGGCATCCTTAGGGAATTGAAGTGGTAGTACTAATTGACAGTGGAGCTACGCATGATTTCTTATCACGAGGTTTGGTAGAAAGGTTAGGTTTGATGGTATGTGGAACCAGAAGTATTGAGGTAATGATGGGTAATGGGAAATTTGAGATTAGTCGAGGTGTTTGTAGAGATCTAATTATTTCGTTTCCAGAATTACAAGTTGTTGCTGATTATTTTTGTTTTGAATTGGTAATACGGATGTTATCTTAGGAATTAAATGGTTGTAAACATTGGGTGAAACTATGGTCAACTGGAAAAACTCGACAATGAAAATTATGGAGGGCGATCGACAAGTGGTACTACAAGGGGAACCGGGGCTGTTTCGTTCGAACGTTTCACTTAAATCCATGGTCCGATCCTTACAACATGAAAGGGAGGGTTTCTTGATTGAGATGAAAAGTTTGGAGACTGGTGGATCAGATACTTATGAACAGTCTGCAGATGTTCTAAAGGGTACTTACACCAGATAAGTTTTAGCTATTTTTGTAAGAACAGAAAAAGAAACTTGTAGCTATTTTTGTTTCATTTCATCGACATTAACAATACTTACAAACTTGTATTTTTCACGGTTTTGTGGAAAATACATGCTTGCACTTTTAATAATTACAAATTGACAATATAAATCTTGCATCATTTTTTAATTTTTTTTATTGATTGGCAATCTACAATCAGAGATTATACTTGTTTGACAATATTGTTGTTTTCCTTTATTTATTTAATCGACGAATGGTCCGAAACTACAGTTGCGTCTTAGTATGTGAAACAGAATATTTATCAGGTTATTTTCTGTTATCAAACTAATACATACGCAATGGGCCTAACATATCAAACTAATACATACCCAATGGGCCTAACATAAACCCACTCACCATCTTCCCCCAAATTGTCTGTTAGGGTTTCAACTCGTCGTAACACTCCTACATCAATCAGTGACGTCATCTTGTTGTCACATTTCCGTCATTCACTCACCATAACACCGACGTCATCTTCTTGTGTTACCATGGTTATACTAAGGTATTGATATTTTTTTGCTCTTCATCTTGATGCATTATATATATACTTTTTATGTTTTGTGTAAGTAAGTTATTAGGCTGGTAGGCAAGGGGTGGTTTTTTCACCTGACACCTCAGCGCCACCTCAGCTTTCTCTCTCCTCTCACTTCCTTTCACATCACTTCACCATTTAGTAGTCAAGGTCACCTCTAACTTCACCTTTCATTAAATACTCACTTTATACAAATATACCCTACTAAATACCACACACACACTCACATACAAAATAAAACTAATAAATGGGGCCCATTTTTTTCGTTCTTTTTTTTTTGTGATCAGACTACCATAAGTTGCCTTGGATTGTGTGTGTTTGGTGAAGCAAATGGTGAGGGCAAGGAGAATCATGCGTGAGTGGAGCAAATGGTGAAGGCATCACCAGTGTTCTGAAAGGCTCAAGGCGCACTAAGGCGCAAAGAGGGGCAAAGTGCCTCGAGTCGAGGCGCATTCCAAGGCGCGGGATTCATGAATGTGAAGCGCACTAAAAACATTAAGTTTTTTATAACATATATGACCATTTATGTAGCCTAAATAACACAAAATAACATTAAAATACTTAATGCATGACACATATTGCCATTATAAATATTAAAATGGATCAACTCTTTGGCTCGATGACCTATATAGAGATTAAAATCCATATCAGACTAAATATGCTTGTGTCCTACACTTGTATCTTACATCTAACAAAGCTCACAATTTAACCCAAAATATCAAGCAAGCAACATATTAATATTCAAGGCACAATGCCACATGATAATATGTCGTAAAGAAAATTTCAATCAATAAAATAAACATAAAATTAATTCAAATTTATAAATCATACAAATACTCACCCTATGACTTAAAAGGCCCATGTATCTTATCTTAACATTAAAAAAAATTGTTACATCTCCTAGGCGCAAAAAGCCCCAAGGCGCAGAGGCGCAAAAAGCCCCCAAGGTGCGCGCTTTTGTAGGATTCATGCATGTCGTGAGCCTCGATCTGAAAAAAGCCCAAAGGCTAGAGCCTTGCGCCTAGGCGCGCCTTAGGCGCGATTTTGACAACTATGGGCATCACCACGCCTTGCCTACCAGCCTTAGAAATGTATCAATAATGTTGGGGCTTGTTCACTGTTCACTAAAAATGGATACTCTTAGACAGTAGACATTGATGATAGTTAACTCTTGAAAAGAGTAAAATAGGAGTAAAAATGGATACTCTTAAGACAGCAGACATTGATGATAGTAAATACTGAACAAACCAAATCAAGTGTGGGCCAAAAACTGTTTAATTTCTTCTATTCTTTAACAAAGTCTTACTGGTAAAAAAACAAAACGCTAGATATACAGGACCCTATAACTGCAAGGTTGACACATGGTACATTTTTTAACCGAGTCTGTTAATTTTTTTTTTTGTAGCAGTAGGCCTCTTGGACGTTAGTCGGCTAGATAGTCATGATTCTTTGGTGACATGCATATATCCTTCTTTCCAGCATACCCATAGTTTTGGCTGCATTGCATAACCAACTCAAAGTAAGAAATCAGATGTTGCATAAATGATTGAAACTTTGAAACTTGATTGGAGTCAATAGTTGTTTACAATAAAGAAAATGGTAACAGATATAGTAGTTTCAAGGCAAAACCAAGCTAACTGGATTACATACATTAGCAGATTGAACTTGCATTGCCTGGTTTCTTAATCATTTAATATATGATATCCTATAAACTGGATACGAAAGTGATTTATATACTTGCCACTCGCTAAATATTGGAAAATGAAATCTTACTTGAAAATAATGTCATTGTTATCCGACTTGTGTGTGAGTCGAGGAGGGGATATTTGTGTGAACTTGGATGGTGATGTAGATCCAAGAAGTGTTGTAACTAGATTATTTCATGTATTGGTGTGAGGAGAATGATGTCCTAGTGTGTAAGATAGGATCTTGTCAAGTTATTATGTAAAGACTTGGATCGGGTGATGATCCAAGTGTGTCATGTGTAGAGTCTTGGTTCGGGTGAAGAACCAAGTGTGTCTAGTGTGTGAAGGCTTGGTTCGGGTGAAGAACCAAGTGTGTCAAAGTGTGAAGGCTTGGTTTGGGTGAAGAACCAAGTGTGTCAAATATGTGAAGACTTGGATCAGGTGAAGATTCAAGATGGACAAGAGTGCTTGTTCATGTGGCCACGTGGGCCTTGGAATAGATTGGTTCTAGCTACGATTAGAACTTGACATTATGCTTAGTGTCGTTAAGCCTTGTGTAAGCATGTGTACGGATTGCTCCGCCTGAAGGAGTGTGTTGATATAGTGATTGATAACTCTCGAGAGTGGTACTCGGGGAGTGGAGTAGTACGAAGAGTGAGCTTCGGGCCGAACCACTATAAATCGCCGCGTCTCTTTGGTTGTGTTCTTTCCCTACTCTTTACTTTACTTTGTTTGATTATGCATGTTATTAGTCAAATAGATATCACATAACAAGTAGAATTCAATAAGTTTGCAAAAGAATATAAACCGGACCTAAAAACGGCGAAATATTTTTAACAACTAAAAAGAAACGGTGAAACTATTCAACCCCCCCCCCCCTTCTAGTTTCTACAGACTCTTACATCTTCGTAGGTTCACGCCGACCGATGAACCCACGGCTTTACAATAGTCGTGGATAAGACAAGGTGTAAGATAGATTTAGGTGATTTAACCCTCTGATCCGAAATGAATGTAACCCCCAGACGATATGATAGGATGCACTTATAGAAAACTAATCATAATAATAACAAGAGTAGTAATTAGGTTAGCACTATCTCTCCTTTATTGATTTCCTTCCGTTTATTTACTTGCTTTGTTATTTACATTTTTAGTTAATTAATCTTTCAACTCATAAAACCCCCTTTTACATGTGACACTAAACTTAGATAGACTCCACACACATAGCTCTTGGGACGACCTCGACTTTACCAACTAGATATACCTCACACGACTGGGTACACTGCCCTTTAGTGCATTAGGTAGACCTTAGGTAATCGAGACACTTTATAAATATTAAAACCTAGTCGGTAAAACCTGCATCAGCAACAAAACAATGTAGAAAACCACTCTGAATTAATTTCCAAAAGCTTTTAAACTCAAAAACTTATCTGGTGTAAGTACCCTTTGAAAACAGATCTGGAACTTTGACTTTTTTGAAAATTATGCAAACTTTGACCTTATCGAAATATAACTACGTGTTTAATTTGTCACAAGGATTACCTCCCAATCGTTTGCTTAAAGAAGGAACAGAACCGACTAGCGTCCGTCCATACCGGTATCTACATGCTCAAAAGAATTAGATCGAAAATTGGTGGGTCAGATGCTCGAAGCAGGAATAATTCAGCCTAGTCTCAGTCTTTTCTCAAGTCCAGTACTTTTAGTTAAAAGAAAAGATAGGAGTTGGCGGTTTTGTGTTGTTTATCGTGCCTTAAATAAGGCGACCGTGTTAGATAAGTTTCCGATTCCGGTCATTGATGAGTTACTCGATGAGTTACAAGGAGCTACTATCTTTTCAAAGTTAGAATTAAAATCTGGTTATCACCAGATTCGGATGAAGATGGAGGATGTGGCAAAGACGGCATTTCGAACCCATGAAGGACATTATGAATTTTTAGTAATGCCCTTTGGTTTAACTAATGCACCGGCTACCTTCCAATCACTAATGAATAAGGTATTTCGGTCTTATTTACGTAAATTTTTGTTGGTTTTTTCCGACGATATTCGTGTTTACAGTAAATCGATAGAGGAGCATAGGGAACACTTGGCTGTTGTGTTTAGTTGTTTGCGTAATAGTCAATTATTTGCTAACAAAAAGAATTGTTCCTTCGCACAAAATAAAATCGAATATTTGGGACATGTGGTGTCAAAAGAGGGTGTCTTAGCTGATAAGTCTAAAATCGTAGCAATGGTTGATTGGCCAATTCCGAAAAACTTGAAAGAACTTCGTGGATTCTTAGGTCTCGCAGGATATTATCGTAAATTTGTTAAGGGGTATGGTAAAATAGCTTGGGCTTTGGCTGAGCAACTTAAGAAAGATAGTTTTAACTGGAATGAGGAAGCCACAATAGTGTTTGAATCCCTTAAACATGTTATGATCAAAGTAGCAGTGCTTGCTTTACCAGATTTTAATAAGGTATTTATTGTTGAGACAGATGCGTCGGGGTATGGGATTGGTGCGGTGTTAGTGCAAGAAGCTAGACCAATTGCTTATTTCAGCCAAGTTTTGGGGTCTTGCGCTAGATTGAAGTAAGTTTATGAAATAGAATTAATGGCGATAGTATTGGCAATTCAGAAGTGGCGGCCGTATTTGTTGGGCAGGCATTTTGTAGTAAGGACCGATCAACACAGTTTGAAGTATTTATTGGAGCAGCTGTTAGTGATGGAAGAACATAAAAAATGGTTAACTATGGGGTTTGATTTTGAAATCCAGTACAAAGCGGGCGCTGAGAATAAGGTAGCTGACGCTTTGTCTCGTCGTGGTGAGTCTTGCGAGTGTTCGACGTTATCTATGCAACATGTTCTTGATTGGGACGAGTTAGACCGTGATTTGGCTCAAGATGTTGAAATAGTTGCTATAAAGGATCGGATACGAAGTGAAGTTGATAAATTCGGTGATTATACTTTAGTGGGGGATCTCTTATTATACAAAGGAAGGTTAGTGCTATCACGTTCATCGAAATGGGTTTGTCGACTCTTTGATGAGTTTCATGGAAGTGCAATTGGGGAACATGCAGGGGTATTAAAAACTTATCAAAGGATGGTTTCAGAATTATATTGGGTTAGTATGCGACAAGATGTAGCCAAACTTGTGGCTAAGTGTGAAGTTTTCCAAAGAAATAAGTATTCTACTATGTTGCCTAGTGGACTATTACAGCCTTTGGAATTACCAGATAAGGTGTGGGAGGATGTGTCGATGGATTTTATCGATGGGCTACCTAAATCTGAGGGTTTCACGATTATATTTGTGGTGGTTGACCGCTTAAGTTAGTATAGTCACTTTATTCGTTTGCACCATCCTTATACGACATCAACTGTAGCTACTGCCTTTTTACGTGAGACCCGTCTACATGGAATTCCAAATTCAATTATTTCTGACAGGTATAAGGTATTTCTTAGCAAATTCTGGAAGGAATTATTTCGTCTACAAGGTACTACCCTTAAATACAGTACTGCTTATCATCCCCAAACGGATGGGCAAACAGAAGTTGTAAATAGAAGTATTGAAACATATCTGAGATGTTTTGCCTCTGATAAACCTAAAAAATGGTTGAAATGGCTTTCTTTGGCTGAATACTGGTATAATACATCGTATCACTCTTCAGCAAACACAACTCCTTTTATATTTTTATATGGACGAGATCCTGCACATTTGATTCGATATGGCAGTCAACCTACACCCATATTTGAGGTATATCATTATTTAGAAGAACGGGATCTTATGTTAGATGAGTTGAAGATACATCTTCAAGAGCACAACAGATCATGAAAGCCAAAGTGGATACTCATAGGCGTGAAGTTGAGTTTGCTGTTGGAGATCAAGTGTTTCTAAAATTGCGTCCTTATCGCCAAAAATCTGTATGCCGACATCAAAATCAGAAGCTTGCTGCGAGATATTTTGGACCATTTGAAATATTGGAGAGAATTGGCCAGGTTGCATACAAGCTTAAATTACCGGAGACAACTTCCATCCACCCCGTTTTTCATGTTTCACAGCTTAAGAAGACGATGGGAGATCGTTTAGTGTCTACTACACTTCCTGCAGAATTAAGCGAATACATGGAGGTTTTGCTTCAGCCAGAAGAAGTCCTGGGAATTCGAGCTAAAAAAAAAGATGCAGAAAAAGAAGTTTTGATCCGTTGGAAGAATCTGCCTAGCCATGACGCTGCCTGGGAGACGATGGAGTCTATTCGAATTCAGTTTCCAGACTTTCACCTTGAGGACAAGGTGATTCTTTGGGAAGGGGGTATTGATACGAACCATGATAAGAAGTGGAGGAATACTTATCAAAGGCGTTCCAAGCAATTTAAGGGGGTATAGGCAATTCTTAAATAAACAAGGGCTGGATAGTTTACTATTAGTTTCCTTATTCGTATTTACCTTTTATTAATGTTTCTTATTACAGAAGTTTAGGAGTATTATAAATAGAATCGTAGGTTTGCGAGAAGGGATATTGAGTATTCTGGATTCTGGAATTGGGAGGGTGATGTGTTTCGAAAGCTTTAAATTTGTAAGATGATAACATAAAATAATCTGATGTTTTGCACATCAAATTCCCGTGTTTATTGCCTCATTTGTTATTAATATTGTACTTAATTCGTTTATATCTGTTTATAATGACATGTCAGGATAAATGAGGCGTTGGAGCGGAAAAGACATGAGAAAAGGCCAACAAGTGCAAAATTTATTATGAAGACAAGTTACGGCGTAAAGTGTACTCTGGACTACGCCATATCTACCTTATGGAGGCCAAGCATCTTAATATTGTGAAGGTTACGCCGTAACCATAACATGAGGTTACGGCGTAGTTATGACACCGTGAAGAATTTATGAGTTTGAAAAGGCTACGGCGTAACTTTATAAATTGGTTTTGCCGTAGAGATGTGTACGAGTGGATAAGTTCAAGCTAACGAAGAATTACGACGTAACTATTAATCGAAGTTACACAGTAATATATAATTATGAAGGCTACGGCGTAGTTAGTAATTGGACTACGCCGTAGAGATATTAACGGAGTGGATAAGTATTGACAGACGAAGAGCTACAGCGTAACTCAATGATATAGTTACGCGGTAATTAATTACGTGGAGGAGAAGAATTACGGCGTAACTAATTGTTTTGTTACGCCGTAGTCTATATTACGGACGCACTACTAAGGAATTCCAAGGGCTGAAAGTGTCAAGATATATTAAAGTTTTAATACTTTTTTATGCAAAATAGAAGACAAGGACCTGGAGTGCAATTTAGCAAAGATAAAGATTAAAGTGAAACTTCTATTGTTATAAATAGATGAGACAGTACGAGGTATTGGATATCATTTGGGTGAAATTGGTTTCCTGGGTTTCTTGTTGCCGCCAACAGAAGAAGACAAGAAAGAAGGAGTAGCAGTAGGCTATGTATGGTTTTAAAAGGGCAAACCTTTCGAGGTTTCGCCCCGCTATTCAACTAGCGGACCAGGAGCATTTATTTAGCATGATTTGTAGCTTATCTCGATACTCAATATTTTATTCAGTTTCATTATTAATGACTATAATTTTGATCCTGTTTGTTTATCGATGCTTTGTTATCTATTGTGTTTTATTTAATTGTTCTTGGCGTTTAATTAATTAATTTCTCTAGTCAATTAATTCATTAATTATATTGGATGATTAATTATTTGGTTTTATTCTTTTTATTATGTTTTTAATTATTGCTGTTAGTGTGTTCATGCTTTGTTTATCTTGAGAACCTCTAGTTTCGGTAGTTTTGAGATGCGGTAGTATCTGTTACGCTTGCTTAAATTGAATTAAGACCACAGTTTAGTTAGTAGGCTAGAAAAATTGACCATAGGACACTAGCCTGATGGATTGCGAGGAAATGGGAGGGATGACAACTGACCATACTGCCTCGTGTGCGAATTGACCATAGGATCACCTACCGATGTTTGATGAACTTAAGAAGTTAGAGAAATGACCTATGATCGTGACAACGGGTCATTTAAGATAAGTCTAACATGTAGTGGCGCTTAATGACTCAACCATAGTCTACCGACGACCTCCGTCAATCACAAAGGGTTAGTCCTTTGATATCGGAGTAGGATTCTATGAGAGATAGTCTAGGGAACTTGACCATATCCACCTAGTGATATATGTCTGCCCCACTTGTAGTGATAGAAAGCTTAATTTGAGAATTAAACCATTTCAATTATCATTGCCATTAGTTGTTTGCCTTAGAACCATCCCTATTGATCACACCAAATAAATATATATTATTATTCCGTTAAATTATCAATCCTTTTATTTGATCATTTTATTAAAACCTTTCTATTGTGACAATCGTTTTAATTAAAACAACTAGAAATCAACCGTTCTTGAGACGACCTCGGTTTTACCAATTACTAGCCTACACACGACCGGATTCTTTGTCCGTTAGTGCATAAGGTAGACCTAGGGTAAACGAGACTTTATAAATATTAAAACCTGGTCAGAAATCCTGCATCAAGTTTTTGGCGCCGCTGCCAGGGAACGGTCGTCTTATTTTTGGTTGTTTGGTTGAAATTCTATGTTTATTTTTCTCTGTCTTGACCTACGGCGTAACATAGTATGAATGGTTACTCCATAACTTGTTCTTATTATAAAAATATTTGACCTCTGATAGGACCTACGGCGTAACATGGTGATGGTTGTTACGGCGTAACCTTTTCCAGGTCTAGTTACGACGTAGTTAGTAGTAAGACTACGCCATAACCCTATCTGTAATTTATTAAAATAAAATATTATTTGATGTATCTCACTTTTTGCTCATGTTTATTAGTTNTTTCCAGGTCTAGTTACGACGTAGTTAGTAGTGAGACTACGCCATAACCCTATCTGTAATTTATTAAAATAAAATATTATTTGATGTATCTCACTTGTTGCTCATGTTTATTATTTTTACACATTTAACGCACGAGGTTGTGATAGTGTGCAGGTTGAGCAAGAAAGAACAAGTTGAGATGGTTGATGGCATGCGTGGTGTGAAGGCCAATGGACATGATTAGAGATGTCCAATTGATGCCTGTTGAAGATGGTTGCTGGAGTCTAACTTAAAGACTTATGGAGATTAAAGAAAAGTGCTTGTCAGGAGACTACCCGTCCCTATCCTTAGATTTAGTTTTTGATTTTCTAGACTTTTTGAACATTTTTTGTTAGATTTCAGGATTTGTGGTTTGGTTTGGATTGTTTGGAATAACATTTTGCAAGTATCCACAACAATGGAAGTCAAATGATTGGTCCTGTTGAGCACTGGAGGTGAATCTAATCTGCGATTGATTAAAAAAATGGATTACGGCATAACCCAGTAATAGAAGTTACACCGTAACCTTCCCCAGATTACAAGAGAAACAACAGGTTAATTCTTCTACGGCGTAACCCAGTTATAGAAGTTACGACGTAGCTTCCTCCTGTATGCAAAGATTGTTTTTCAACTATATTCATTCCATAACCTTGTATTAGTTTTTAAATAAACTTTGTGGGTGTGTTCCCTGTAAACCCTCACGAGACTTCACTCGTCCACTCGGGACACCGAGTGGTTTAAAAGGCTTGTTGCATACGCTAAATGCAACCATGATTCCTACGAAAGTGAGTTAGGTTTTGTTTATTTGCATTTTTATTTTGTACATTTCGTGCTATTTTGCTTTTATCCGGATTTACGCTTTGTTGGTATTAGTTTTCTTGCTACTCACAGGTTTGAGGAAAATGGAAGTAGTAATCATAGCTGCAAGAAAACACTTTCTATCCAATCTAGTTGAATATCAAGATGGTGGTCATGAATAATTGACGATGGAGTTGGATGTTGCCCGAGGAGGCATGCTTGGAGCATGTTTTTGGACACACGTATTAATCATACCGAGCAAACCCAGGGGAGTCCGTTCCATTTCTAACCCTTCTTATTTTTCTTTTATATGCTTAAGTATGACACAAGTAGGGGGAAGGGATTAGAAATAAACACCCACCTGATTTTACTTGCCTTTATTTTTCTAGTTTTTAATGAAAAAATTTTCACTAGTAAAATTTTGACATGTTTTTCATTACTTAACTAGACTAATCTAGACGGAGCACACCTACCCTATATTTACATTGTGTGAGGATAAGCCTTTCTGTTTTCCCCTTATACATAAGTTACCATAAAAATGAGTGTGCCGGTGGCTGTAGTAGACTTTAGAACTTGTCATTGTATATCTTTTCAAGACCATTATGATGAGCATTACATAACTTGGGGTAATCGGTGTAGCTAGGAATTAAGGCAAAATTTAGGATAAACCCAAATAGCCCATAAAATGTGTATTGTGTATTTTGACTTTTAACATCGATTAGTCAATCCCCCATGTGAAATCCTTTTGTTGCACTCACCTTTAGTGCAAGATACCCCTAGATACACCCTTCAGAGCCGTCTTTCATTTTCTTCACCCAATATATGTTTCGTTACACCAATCGCCTAGCCTACCCTGTAGTTTCTTATAGTCCATGGTCCGGGCGTTGTTGGTTAATCTCAGTTCACTGGTGGAAGCCGCGGGTTTTGAATAAAGGGATATGGAAGAAGATCGGGTTCAGAAGATAGTTGATCTCAAGTGGGGGGATACCTTATGTGTCTGTATTAGATTCATTTCTTTGTATACCTTGTCTTGCAAAAAAAATAAAAAAAAAATGAAAGAAAAATAAAAAGCATGCAAGCAAAAATTTGTTTATTAGTTGTGTCACTAGTAAGTAATTCTCACCTTGTTCAACTAGCGCAGTTTTTATATCCGTTTTGATGCCTTTTAACAGATAAAATTCTAAACCCGTACATTTCTATCTTAACTTCCAAGTTTAAGTCAATATTTGTACAATGAGGGCATTGTACAAATCAAGTGGGGGGGGGGATGGGAGATAGAAATGATAGATTATATGGTTTTTGGAGAGAATATGTGCAAATTTCACCCATATTTTAAAATTTTTAAGCACATAATTTTTTTTTCCATTGAAGATGAAGGTCGAGTTGATGCATCTTACTTGCCTAGTTTATGGAGATTATGAGGCACTACATTACATTTTATATGCATTAACTCGTGTATTGAAGATATTGAAGACCCCTTGACTCTTGACCCTCGGTTTTTGCTTTGGGATTGAATGCGACTAGTGACGGGGCGATTGTGGACTTTAGGGAACTATTTGTTTCGTGTCTTTTTGTTTGCACCCATTAAATGTTTCCCATGTCTTATCCTACCCTTTAGTCATGAATCATGCTTAGGTGATTGTCGAGCAGGCATTGGTGTCTTGGCCAGCGTTCTAGTCATGTATCGATGTTCTTTGTCGCCTTCGTCGTAGTATGTTAGTAATGACAAAATAACCCAGTAAGCCTTTGTGTCAACCCTTTTGCCTTTTTGGAATAGCTGCATTTATAGACTCTAGTGGTCGAGATTAGTATCTTTGCCAAGCCTATAATAGAATACTCGCCATGACTGAGCAGTTGAGTGATCACCCCAAATATAAACACATATATTAGTTAGAGAGTGTGATTTCAATTCCCTTTTCGTGAGGTGCTCGGTTTGGAAATTTTCTAGCTTAGGTAATTTTTAAACTCATATTTTCCAAGCCATCTTGGGAGATATCTTTTTAGAAATCAATTTTAAAAAGTCTACTTGAGGGCAAGTAGAGTTCAAGTGGGGGGATATTTGATAATATCAAATAATCTAATATTTTGCACATCAAATTCCCGTGTTTATTGCCTCATTTGTTATTAATATTGTACTTAATTCGTTTATATCAGTTTATAATGACATGTCAGGATAAATGAGGCGTTGGAGCGGAAAAGACATGAGAAAAGGCCAACAAGTGCAAAATTTATTATGAAGACAAGTTACGGCGTAAAGTGTACTCTGGACTACGCCGTATCTGCCTTATCGAGGCCAAGCATCTTAATATTATGAAGGTTACGCCGTAACCATAACATGAGGTTACGGCGTAGTTATGACACCGTGAAGAATTTATGAGTTTGAAATGGCTACGGCGTAACTTTATAAATTGGTTATGCCGTAGAGATGTTGACGAGTGGATAAGTTCAAGCTAACGAAGAATTACGACGTAACTATTAATCGAAGTTACACAGTAATATATAATTATGAAGGCTACGGCGTAGTTAGTAATTGGACTACGCCGTAGAGATAGTAACGGAGTGGATAAGTATTGACAGACGAAGAGCTACGGCGTAACTCAATGATATAGTTACCCCGTAATTAATTACGTGGAGGAGAAGAGTTACGGCGTAACTAATTGTTTTATTACGCCGTAGTCTATATTACGGACGCACTACTAAGGAAGTCCAAGGGCTGAAAGTGTCAAGATCTATTAAAGTTTTAATACTTTTATTATGCAAAATAGAAGACAAGGACCTGGAGTGCAATTTAGCGAAAGATAAAGATTAAAGTGAAACTTCTATTGTTATAAATAGATGAGACAATACAAGGTATTGGATATCATTTGGGTGAAATTGGTTTCCTGGGTTTCTTGTTGCCGCCAACAGAAGAAGACAAGAAAGAAGGAGTAGCAGTAGGCTACGTATGGTTTTAAAGGGGCAAACCTTTCGAGGTTTCGCCCCGGTATTCAACTAGCGGATCAGGAGCATTTATTTGGCACGATTTGAACTTATCTTGATACTCAATATTTTATTCAGTTTCATTATTAATGACTATAATTTTGATCCTGTTTGTTTATCGATGTTTTGTTATTTATTGTGTTTTATTTAATTGTTCTTGGCGTTTAATTAATTAATTTCTCTAGTCAATTAATTCATTAATTATATTGGATGATTAATTATTTGGTTTTATTCTATTTATTATGTTTTTAATTATTGCTGTTAGTGTGTGCATGCTTTGTTTATCTTGAGAACCTCTAGTTTCGTTAGTTTTGAGATGCGGTAGTATCTGTTACGCTTGCTTAAATTGAATTAAGACCCAAGTTTAGTTAGTAGGCTAGAAGAATTGACCATAGAACACTAGCCTGATGGATTGCGAGGAAATGGGAGGGATGACAACTGACCATACTGCCTCGTGTGCGAATTGACCATAGGATCACCTACCAATGATTGATGAACTTAAGAAGTTAGAGAAATGACCTATGATCGTGACAACGGGTCATTTAAGATAAGTCTAACATGTAGTGGCGCTTAATGACTCAACCATAGTCTACCGACGACCTCCATCAATCACAATGGGTTAGACCTTTGATATCGGAGTAGGATTATATGAGAGATAGGCTAGGGAACTTGACATATGCACCTAGTGATATATGTCCGCCCCACTTGTAGTGATAGAAAGCTTAATTTGAGAATTAAACCATTTTAATTATTATCGCCATTAGTTGTTTGCCTTAGAACAATCCTTATTGATCACACTAAATAAGTATATATTATTATTCCGTTAAATTATCAATCCTTTTATTTGATCATTTTATTAAAACCTTTCTATTGTGACAATCGTTTTAATTAAAACAACTAGAAATCAACCATTCTTGGGACGACCTCGGTTTTTACCAATTACTAGCCTACACAAGACTGGATTCTCTGTCCGTTAGTGCATAAGGTAGACCTAGGGTAAACGAGACTTTATAAATATTAAAACCTGGTCAGAAATCCTGCATCATAAGACTAGTTCTACCGATTTCTTAATACACAAAACACATGGGTAAAAGTATAACACCCATTTATTGTAAAGGTTTTGAGGCAAGACCAGGTCGTCCCAAGAGAGGTAATTGTTTCTTATGTTAGCTATAACAAAATTAGATTCCAATGATTGCCACTTATCACTTAAACCGTTTTTGTTGGATTTAAGATTGTTGAATTGTTTTGCCAAATTATTTTAAAGATATGTTTGTCCAAGGCTGAGCACATGAGATAAACAAGCATAGGTATCACAGAGTGTACATGGACAAGGCATAGCAGTAAAGCATGATTGGTGATCATGTAAACTAGTATATCTACCTTATGTAAAAGAATCTCCTTTCGGCCTTTGATCCGAGATACTTAAAGCGCATAAAGTATGGTCCAAGTATGAAGTACTAAGTACGCATTTCCTCTAGTCAAGTCGTTAGACATGAGACTAGCCCTTAAACATGTCATAGTCAAGTTTAACATTTGTTTTACTATACAATTCTCACAAGCATAGCAATGACTCGTTATAGACAGACGATTCATAATATAATCAACATAATTGCATCTTTCAACCTTTAAACAATTATAGTGATTAATCAAGGCAAATGATAAGATACTAAATAATAACATATCAAACGCATATATAATAGATTCAATATTCATGATACAAATCCTACATTTAACTCATGGCATAAGTGCCTTAAACTAACATAAAAGGTACTACTCCATATTCATAACAAAGTAAACAAAGTACACAAGTATTATAATTATTTAGAACGAAGTTATACCGAAGTTTTTACAAGTATGCTACGTTCCAAAGTTGTTCTCCCAAAGTTGCTACTTCCTCCAACTCCCTAGCTAGTGGGTTTTGGTTCAAAACCACTACTAAACTGCTTTTTATGATCAAGAGATGTTTCTTGATTGAGGTGTGTGAAATACTCTGATTTGAGCTCTTATTTATATCAAAATTGCAACCCTCATTCATCCCTGGAGAGTTATGACAAGCAAGTGATCGGCCTTATCATTGATGTGGCTCATTAATATAGAAGTATAAATGCCTTGAGAAGTACACCGCACAACTAGTGTAAAACCGGCGCTCATATAAAATATAACTGGCGTACTTCATTGTTTGACTCGTAGTTGCATAGTTGACCAAAGGTGCCCATAAGCGGCGCGCTTCCTCCATAAGATCGGCGTGCTTTTGTCCAAACTATGTATAATTATCTTAAGTTTCTCAAAGTCATTTGTTTATTGTACTTCTCGCGTCTTTCCTCCAATCCTTAGTCCTGCATATTCATTCATGTATTAAGTACCAAAAGTCCTACAAATAAGGTTATTTTACTATGTAATTTATATAATGTCGGGGGTATAAATATGTATAATACGAGACTCTTCAAATCCCCCATATTTAAACTAATGCTTGCCCTCAAGCATAAAAGAAAAAAATGTTTTCAAAATCGAGTCTCGTATAAGTTTTGAATATTTGTATATTTTTGTGTATCCAAGACAACCAAGAATAACATGACATGCTCCTCACGAATGTGTATATATTTTGAAGTTCACTCAAGCACTCATGTAAAAATGTTTTTGGTATAGATTCACTCTCATAGTTTAGTTATAACTTATAGATTTACCATATGCTTGTAAAAGAAACAAAACTGCACGACGTGGCGTAAGCACCAAGTATAAATATCAAAGAGGTCTTTTATTCGGGTTATAACGTTAGGTTAAGGGTTTATAAGGTATGGATTTAGACATGGGATTTATTTGTCTCAATTGGTGTAAAAAACTTAAGTCGGGGAATCACAATCTTCTTTATTCTTTCTTTTTGTTTTTCATAACTTTTCTTCTCAATTATTTTTTTACTTTCTTTTCTCAACCAAATTATAACAAACATAAAGCGTGCATTCTTCATACTCATCGTAATTGGTATATAACCATACTTATTTCTCATATATACTCTAATCTTTAGATTCCTGACTAAGCAATATATTTTTGTTATTTTCTTGGTGGATAAATAGAAACGAAAAGTTAAGGCTCAGAAGGGTGTATCTAATGGATAATAGCACTAAAAGTGAGTGCTAAACAGGTTAAAAATTTTTTAGTAAACGGATGGCTTATATATGGTGTAATTCCTAATTTTTGCCTCTTACCACATAAAAATACTTATATCACACGAATGTGATCTCACTGCGGTCTCATAATGATTTCAAATACAAGTTCTAGAATCACATAAATTATCAGCACACTCATAAACAAAGAAATCAAGCATAAAAGCTATATGCCAATATAGGCTCGAAATCCTCACATTTTTAGTGGTAATGGTTATAAAATGCGCAAATAATGTCATTAATCCCGATTCAGATTTCTTATGATTGTTTTGGATACGTTTTTTTTTTTTTATAAAAACCAAGTTTTAAATACTACTAATTTTATTAACTTTTATACCCCCGTAATCGGTGTACATTGCTAAGATGTGCGTCGGTTTTTATTTATATACACGGCGAACATAAGCTAAAAGCGGTGGTTTTCTAAAAATTGTCTTAACAGAAAATTCAAAATTCTACATAGTATTATTGGTATTACTTTATTTTTCAAGTTATCTTCCCCCCCCCCCCCAATACTTAAAATTAAGCTTTGTTATTCCCTGAGAAATCTCTTAAATACTTATCCATCTTTTGGACCATTCTTTCCTGCACACATATATCATCCAACAAAACAATATCCAAAAAATGGTAATGTGCCCCTAGAACTTTACATTAGTTATATAATAGTTACTAATAAGAGATAAATTGTTTTGTTTTTGTTTTGGTTCCATAGTGATGGTGGTGCTAGTGTTCAAATTGTTTGTTGTGGGTACCAACAGAGGTACCCAAGATACAGACCAATATTGTTTTGAAACATGTTTTGAAATTGTCTTGAATTCAAACCAACACACTGGTCTTCACACATCACAGAAGAAAACAACCAAACCAGCCAAACCCGCTGTGCTTCCCAGCTTTGCATGGCGGTCTTGTACTCCTGACCATCATCACCAAATGTTTACTGGTTCAATCTCTATCACTTCCGACAAGTCCTTAAGCTTCCCAGTCTCGGCATCTCTTAAATACCCGAAGTTCCTCATGTCCACAGGTTTACAAATGACAGGATCTCCAAACAACTCCATCTCCTCTGCATTGAATAATCCTAAACTCGTGGCAATTCTAGTGACAATGTGACCAGAGCAAATACTAGTGCCTCAAGCAGTAACAGCTCCTTCACCCAGATGTTGTGCCATGAGCCAAAGCTAAATTCAGGTGGGACAGATGGTGGTTTCTAACAAACACGTACAAGATCCATAAATCCACATCAAGCACGTATTGTTCATAATACTCTCTGTGAAAGATAGACTTGACCATGATTTTGTGTAGAACTTGCAACAAGGGTTTCATTATCTTCCAAACTCTCTTCTTTCCTTAGACCCTGACATCTTTACCACTAATTTCTTTCCAAAATCCATCTGCATCGAAATTTCCTACCATTCTTTCTCCTTCCATCACCAGGCGTTCAAAATTTACATCCCCCATCTCTTGTTCTGAATATATCCCCAACAACTTTCCAAATTCAAGCAATGTGATCGATCTCTCAACTCCTCCTAGCCTACACTTCAAAAACTTATCTGTCAATATACCTTCATCAGAGATCTCCTTCTTGACTGATAGAGAACTGCAACATTTTAAACACTATTCCATATATATTGGTTCCCTAATCTCTATAGCTCTCTTCCACATTTGTGAGATGACAATCCTATGACCATACACAACCCTTACCGGAAGCATATCCTCCCGAAATTCATTTCACCCAAGTTCTTTCATAATTCTCCAACTGATAATCCTAGGCACATCTATTTCCCTGAAATAAATTTTATTAAGTCTTACATTCAAAGATTTCTTTTCAGCTTTACTCACTCCCTTCCATAACAAGTTGGGGTGTTCTTCAAGTTGTCTCTTATGTGCTTTAAGAGCTCCCCTGGTTCTGGATGCAACATTTGAATTTCTTCACCTGGCATATTCTACTCATACAGTCACAAACAATCAACATTAGTTGTTAGAAAACATAAACATCCAATATGTAAGCAATTAAGCAAGTTTCATGCATACTATGACCAAATATTTCCAGAAAAGCGGCGGTTTTGAATAACAAACCCGGCAGTTACGTGACAAAATTTTTCAAATCATAAAATGTTCGTCAGTTTTTATAAAAGATCCGTGGTCTTGGCCAAAAAGACCGACGGTTTTATTGCTCTGCACACAAGTGCTCTGTTTTGTTGTCCGAGAACTATTTTAGCGCGACTAAACATCAAATTCCTATCCTCAAAAGGCTTCCTATACCTCATAAGCAATCTCAAGTATCAATTCAAGCAGTTAAAAATCATCCGTCATTAGTTAAACATCATTTTCCAAAGTTTTATGCATTCTAAGGAAATTTCTTAGAAAGCATTCTAACATCTCATAAAACATGCTCTAGTTCTTCCTAAACTCAGGGAAAATGTTTTAGCAACCACATTTTATCACTAGCAAGGCAGTTTCCTACATTAGGGCTAAGAAACCCTAAATTCTTAGTGATCATAATTCTTCAGATAATCAAGAGGCAAACTCTAAAAACATATAAAATAACACATAATTAAGCATAAAATATCCAAAATTCAAAGTATCATAGCAAACCCTAAGTTTTTGATCATCAAAACCCTAAGAAAAGTTTCAAAAGATTGAACACAAGTGTAAACTTACCCTCATTGTGTTGAAATTGTTGTTTTGAAGTTGAAATTGTTTGCAAATAATCTTGGATAATTAAAAACCGTCGGTTTTGTGTTGTGTATGTGTTTTGGGAGTTTTTCTATTTTAAGCGTATATGCGTGAAAATGATATGTGTTTAAGTTATAAAAGCTTCCCTCGCTAAAAAGTTCGACGACCTTAGTGAAAAGGTCGGCGGTTATTTCTGCAATTTTTCTTACAGTGTGCTATGAACTTCCAAAAAATGGTGAAATTAAAAGCTAACAACTATAACAATCATAGAAACATTTATAATAGATATTCATTCATCTCTTATCAGAGGCATAATCATCGAGCATAAGCTTGAGATACAATTTATTCAAAATATGATAAAATAACATAGAAATGAAAAAAAAATAAAAAATAAGAAAGGAGCATTATTTCAACTCATTTTTTGGTGTTACTTTTGTGTTTTAGGCAGTGAAATGGTCTGGTGACATAATGTCACTCAGCTTATAAGACCCAGATGGTATCCTTTTGGTGTCAAGATAGAACTCACATGATTTAGGAATTTCTTCTTCATTAGGATTATCACTCACTCCATTTTCACCTTCCACATCAATTTCTGCCTATAGAGTTATTCCCCCAGTTAATAATTAACTATGCTTCTGGTGTGTTCCATGTATGCTCTTCCTAAAATTACATCAGGTTCCACATCATCTTCTATAGGGTTAACATAAAATTCTAGTTCATAACTTCTGGTTTTCTCAATGGAATCATCCACAGTTTCTCCTACTAACTTCATGAAANTCTTATCACCATTCTCCAAAAATTCATAATTTAAGTTAAGTTCTACTACATATTCCTGGGAAATTAAGTTTCTATCAAGGTCAAGATCTAAGATTCCATCAGAGGCATACAACCCTTCAATATAACATGTTGTTGTATATTTTTCCCTAACTTCTTTGCCATTTCCATTCCTATAAAGTAAGAAAACCTTAGTTCTTTCATTCATTTCAGGGGCATAAGGATTAAGTTTCCAAAAACTCTTCCCAGTCACATCAGTCTTTGGGTAAATATTTAGCAACCCTTTAGCAAAGTCCATAACTCCTTTTGCATATTCTAGAAAAGTTATTCCTAGGATCACACTATGTTCCCATTCACTTTCACTGGGGTTAACATCAAATTCGACCAAGAATATGTCCTCATTCATTTGTACCAACAATTTCTTTATTTGTACCACCAATTTCTTTGTGATCACCTTTCTTCCATTCTCTTTTTCCTCAATGCTTACCCATAGTTTCTTCATTAATTCCTTTGAAAACAAGTTTCTGCTGTAAATCCAAGTCAGCTATAGCATCATTAGCATAATTGTTCTCTATATAGCAAGGAGTGATGAATTTCATGTAACATTCCTCAGTTTCCATCCTGTTAAAAATGTGAACCCTTTGTTCATCTTTTCTTTCATCTTCTGCAACCTCAAAAGTAATTGCTCCTGGCCAAGTGTTCTCGCATTCCACTTCGTCTTTCTCAACATTCATATGTCCAATATTTGATTTTTGGTCCATTTCTAATGTATGACAGCATAACATCAAACATAACATTAATAGGTTAGTCAAATAAGTTATAAGCACATAATCTGCTCCAATAATCTCATATAACTCATATATATCAAGACATGCATCTGTTTTATCATCACAAAAGAAAAACAAGTCTTCTGCGAATATTTTTTCAAAAAAAGTACGGCGCACTTTATAAAAAGTATGGCGCTTACGTGATTTTCTAGCCGTTTTGTTTGAAATTCTCCAGAAGTACGGCGGTCTTAATAATAAAACCGGCGTGTTTCTGGGTTTTAACAGATGATCATAAGAAACATAATCACTCATAAACTCAGATAAAAGATGAAAACAAATTGCAATCATCATATCATTCATAAGAGCAATCTAATATAATATTTATAGGCAAACAATTAAAAAGCAAAAGCAAAATATTTTTGTGTTTTTCATTTTAATGTACAATTTATACATATGCAGTAATTCAGATAATAAAAACAAAAGAAACAAGAGTCCTATGTTCTCAAAACCTGGAAAAAGCATTTAAAAGTTTGTTTTTTGGGTTTTTTGAAATCAAATCCAACTGTTTTTCCAACTGTGCTAAAAGTTCGGCGGTCTTAGGTTGTAAAACCGGCGTTCTTTTTGTCTCAGAAAAGAATCAAAATTTTTGTAAGAAAACTTAGTATCAAGTGAATTTTTCTCATGAAAACTAACAATGTAAACCAAATTAGCCTCCCCGGCAGCGGTGCCAAAAAACTTTGATGTGTTTCGAAAGCTTTAAATTTATAAGACTAGTTCTACCTATTCCTTAATACACAAAACACATGGGTAAAAGTATAACCCCCGTTTATAGTAAAGGTTTCACTACAAGAAAAAGGGGCTTATAGGACGCCTATTAGTGTCCTATAAAATTAATTTATAGGACCTTTAACTTAATAGGACCAAAATAAAAGTGTCCCGTAGGAAGGGGTTGTAATAGATATTTAAGACACTTATCGGCGTCCTAATAAACTATAACATTATAAAACTAATTCCTCAGTCCTATAAAATTGTTTATGCGACCAAAACGGCGTTCTAATAAACTACATTACAGGATGCTATACGGTGTTCTAATATATGCTAACCCGTCTGTTATGTTTTGGGACTGATGAGTGGTTTTGTGACTTTACAACAGGTTTTACCTCTCGAGGGATCTCAAGAGGCTTACAACCACACCAGGTAGTGTACCTGACCGATGTAGTATAGGATAGTGGTAAGTACGGGGCAGGGAATAGTGTTCGTTAGGATAGAAAAGCTACTCTAATAGGTCTAAGGGTGGAAGGAAGATTCTTTTTGTATTTTTATGTTTTTTAGAAAGCAAGTAAAATCTCGGTTTTTAGAGGAAGGGCGGAATTAGTTGCTAGTCAACTAACCCAAGATTACTACTTTTGCAAATTAAAATAAATATCTAAACTATTGTGGTTGTGAAAACAATATGGAGAAAATTGTGTTTACTTAGATTTCATTACTCCCTAACTATCTTTTACCGGTTAATTGATATGTATGTTACTTGTGTGGATGAAGGGTGTATTCCTAATAACTCATGGAGTGGCATACATATCTCTCCAATTCTATGAGCTCTTATCTCGCCCTATGCCATGCACGGCACAACCATAGGGGTTGTAAACAGTGGCTCATGCGTTAAATACTACCTTAATAGCCTAGTATGCCTTGGCTACATGTTTCCCAAGACGTTCAAGCACGTTACCATAAAGGAGGTTGGCCAGTTTTCTTGAGCCTAACATTGATGGAACAATCATCCCAACAAACAACAACACACACCAATTAACCAATAATTAATAGTTAGGTTTCATTAGATCTAAGCAAACACTAGAGAATTTAGCTACACATGTTAATTAAAAGACAAGCAAAAGAGATAATCAACCAACACATAGACATATTGATTGAATTAAAGTGAAGACTTATCTTTAATTAAGCATGAGGGTTCCAAGGGTTGGAAACCCTAAAAAGTACAGAAAATTCGTCTTTAGGGTTTGCCCTAAAAGTTCTCCACAAAGTTCCACACTAATGAATGAAAATTAGAAAACTATATATAGATTTTACACTCTGACGGCGTCAGGTTATAAGGGCTGACGCCGTCAGCTCGCCGCCATTAGGTTTCTCGGATGGCCTAGATCCACTTCTGACGCCGTCACCTTATAAATCCTTCTGGGCCGTCACTCTTTAACTTTACTCCTGACGGCCTACTTTTCCTAACACCTGACGGCGTCAGGTGTTAAATCCAAAATTTCCTCTGGCCCGTCATTTGATAATTGGTTTCCACTCTTTTGTCAAGGCTTTCTGACGGCGTCACCTTGTGACTTCTGACGCCGTCAGGTTGTAAATCTTCATCTTTTGAGACTTTGTCGTTTTCTTCACTTTTATGCTCCAAAAACGTCCGAATATGCATGTTTTCCAGAATTCCTCTCAAAAGTACCTAAAATGACAAAAGGAACGATTTAGGGCAATATTTGATCACATTTATACGAATTAGGGCTTAAATGACCCCCTAAAAGCGTAACACTTTTCGTCTCATCAAATACCCTTACACTTGAGATTTGCTTGTCCTCAAGCAAATGAGCTTTTATTCCAATCAAAATATGAGTTAGGGGTCATTTAACACGAATATAAAAGTAATTACAACAAATAGTTATTAGACCCTAATCATAACAAGCACGGAAATCATACACTAGCACCTCACAAATAGTGTTTGGATTCTCACATCTCTCAAATGTCATAAAGTTTATATCTCATAAATGGAAACGGAAAATAACACTCACTACCTGTCATAGCAAATAGATTACCATAGGCTTGGGAAAGGATCAATTACTCCTCCACTAGGCGTAAGCACCTAAGATAAACTATCAAAGAGGGCTTTATAAAGGGTTGTAACGTAAGGTGTAGGGATATGATAACACGGTTTGGTTGGAATAAAGGGTATTTTAGTGGTGGCGAGTTAATTATCATGATCAAATACATGCACTCTACATCGTTGCTTAAGTCAAGACTCGACTCAATCTTAGTCTAAAAATGAAATAACAAAAACTAAAAAGGAACATAAAAGGAAACGGGATGGTAGTCCGTATGTTTTTCTTCTTTCTTTTTCATATTTTTTTGTATTTTTCTTGATTTTTCGATTTTTTTTTCATACACTCTTGCCCTACCATCCAAAATAATACATCATAGGGGATTTGCATTCCCCTTACACTTGAATCTTTACATAACTTTACAATCACTATTCTAATGACTCGAATTAAGATAATCGAAAAACTTGGAGTACTTTTTAAATATTTAGCACGTATGGGGGTAATAATGTTGTTCTTCCCCATTACTTCATTACACTAGTACTTTACCCATGAGTCCCAATCGTCCCAAAACAATATGTACAAGGATATGACTTAACTTAGCAACCATGTAATTGACCGGATAATTAACTAAGGGTTTAACAAATGTTTTCACAATAATGCACCAAAGGTGGGTGCATACAAGGTAGGCTAAGGCGATTTGGGTGTACATTTAGTGGGGTGTAAACAAATTCTCACTTTGAGTAAGATGCTCAAAGGTCGAAACGAAAGGATAGGCTCGGAGGGGTGTACTAGGGGTATCGTGTACCAAAAATGGATACAACGCAAAGGGTGTGGGAGAATTACTTGACCAATGAAGTCAATGTAATTATAACAAATATACGGGTGTAAAACAATGGGTTAATCCTAATGCCTCTTATCATGTAGTAAATCTTAACTACACGAATGTAGTCTCACTTGTGGATTTGAGATGGTCCTAACGCAAGTTCTAGAATCTAAATACTACCGGTACTCACATCATAGCACCAAAGATGGATGCTTTTCCTACCAATTCTAGGGGCGAACCTCACATATTTGGGGTGGAAAATTTTTTAGTGGTACGGTTTTTGTGCTAGTCATACAATTTCCTATCCATGAGACGCTCATTAAGATCAAGGTTTCACTTCTAAATGTTGTAAAAAATTTTAAATTGGCGCTAAAATTGCCCTAACAAATATTTTTCTTGGTTTTATTACAAATTTACTATCAAACAAAGCAAAACATCAAGCATAAGTATATTTTCAACGGTGCTTTCATTTACCCCCCTTACACTTAAACCGAACATTGTCCCCAATGTTCAAATAAAAGACGTAAAAGTAAATAAGATGAAAGAATGAAATCAAATACTCCCCTGAATCGTTTGTTGTGGATAGTGAAGTAACATGGTTAGATCTTCTTCCAAGATAGACGAACGTTCAAAGCTTCCCTTCCAAAATAATAAACGTCTTCTTGTCCAAAATAACTTGTTAACCTGAAAAAGATAAAGGCCAACCTCGCGTAAAATCGGCGGTAAAATCTACATAATAAGATATAATGCTTGTGGAATGAATAATTTGCAGAATTCCTGGAGATTATAAGTTAAAGAATTGACAAAACTTTTTATGTTTCTGGAAAAATACAAAACTTTCAAAAATTGCAGAAAATTATAGCCTGACGCCGTCAGGTGTTACCCCTGACGCCGTCAGAAAGTTCTGACAGAATTCTCATGTTAAGCTTCCGGGAAAAATTCTGGAAAATCTAAATCTTACTTCCTGGAATTCCTGCAAAAATTCATTATGACTCGATACAAGCATTTGACTCAAACAAGTACTAATATGTATGTTAATTTCATTGTTATGATTCATGTTCATTCGTTCTATATAAACCGATTTAGATTTCCCTTACACTTAGCTTTTGCAAAA
>LBNU01019805.1:0-24496 GCA_014162995.1 Artemisia annua
AAGTCTTAGGTCTTTTCGATTTTAGTTTTAAACTTTAGTTACGTTTAATGCTTTCAAGTTTTCTACATTTCTTTCATCGCTTAGCAAACTTTTATTTTTGTTTATTAAATCTAAAATACCAAAATCATTTTATCTTCAAAGTTAACTTTTATTTTCTTTATCGCTTTATGTTATTTAATATGAGTCGCGAGTAGTTTTAATCTTGGTTGCTTAGTGATTCGGGTTTGTGAGCTAAGAGTGGATGTTAAATGTTTGTGATTAATAACCATTAAGATTATTTAGACTTGTGATTTTATTATTCGAAGAACAAAAGCGGAGAACGATTAAATCACTTGTCTAGAGTTATTATCTCTTCAAAAGATTCATTGACAGCTAATCTCGAGAAAGGAAAATAATTCGTCACAAACCTTTAGCTCACATTTAGTGAACTTATTCAAGTCGCTTCGCAAACATATCGTCTTTAAAAATTAATTTACCGCTTTCATCACTTATCGCATTTTAATTATCGCTTACTTTTCGTCATTTTATTTCATGCTTTCTTTACTTGCTTATTACTTTTGCGTCGCTTTATTGTTTTACTTTACTTTAACTGCATTTTAATTGTCGTTGTAGTATAATCAAAACCAAAAATCATCTTTTAAAACCTATTCATCTCACATATCTCACGACTCAATCGACAAGATCAGTTCAACCCTCATTGGGACTACGACTCGAGTTTATAAACTTCACCGCTTGAAAAACGCTTCGATGAAAATGGCGCCGCTGCCGGGGAGCGGTTGATAAGATTTAGTCGTTCGATCGTTTGAGTAATGTGATTTGAAGATCCTTCTTTCAAGAAGTTAACGCTTTTGTAAATATTTTCAAAATATAAAATCACAAAAACATTTTCTCTTCAAATTTGTTTTCACTTTTGATTTCCACTTTTCTAAAATCAAAAATACAAAAAGATTTTATTTTTCAAAATTGGTTTTCACTTTTAACTTTTCATTTTTCAAAACATAAACACCCAAAAATAATCTCCTTATCTTCATATCATTTAATGGCGGACACGCGTTCTATGGAGGAATTGCTCCAAATTCCTGTACGTCTTGAGAAGGCCATCGTTATTCCACCGATTCTTGCAGATGAATATCGAATCAACGTCGAGTTACTTGATTTCATTGATCCTTTCTTTGGTTCCGAAAACGATGATCCTTACTCCCACATCAGCAGATTTTACCTAATAACCGGAACGTTCAAAATAAATCAAGTGCCTGATGATGTGGTGAAGCTAATCTTGTTCCCGTTAACGCTTAGAGGAGCAGCTTCGAGATGGCTTGATCGTGAACCTCCTAATTCTATCACCACTTGGGATGATCTAGCGTCAAAATTCCTGAATCGATTTTATCCTCATTCCAAAACGATTGAGATCCGAAAAGAAATCATTAACTTTCAACAACGTTTTGATGAGACTTTCGCTGAGGCCTGGGAAAGATTCAAAGATCTTATGAGAAAATGCCCACATCATGGTTTTTCAGAATTGCTTCAAGTCGACATATTCTATAATGCTCTAATGCAAAACGATCAAGATTCGCTCAATACGGCCGCCGGTGGTAATATCTATTGTCGAACTCCGAACGACGCCTTGAAGATTGTCGAAAACAAATCAAGAGTTCGCACGGCACAAAGCAAACCGGTTGTAAGTTCTCAATGTCGCTATGATAAATCATTTGGAGAGTTACTAGCCGAAGAACAAGCAGCTAAAGTGAGCGTTCAATTTTGCAAAACTTTCGTTCACAATGACGATGAGGATTCTATTCAAATGAAGGATTATAAAAATTCATCAGCTGCTATCACACCCGTCTTACCAATTATAAACCCAGAGGACTCTCTCATAATGGGGGACGAGCATCTTAGTACTATTCCGGCAACGGAATCTGGTGAATTCAATAAACCAAGTGCTGAGAACCTTGTCCCAATCCCAAGAGAGTCCGTGGAAATTTCTAACGGTGATCGTGAATTTGTTCTTGATACTCCCGACTCTTTCCATCCTTCTCTCACGACGGTTGAGGAAAGAAACTCCGTTTTGGAAGAGGTCGATATTTCTAAGCCGTCAGATCCTTTGGAGCCCGAGCTCAAGGATTCTTTACCCGATTTTGAAAAATTTGCTTTTGATACGGCAGAAGAATGTGAAGTATCCCCTGTTGACAAATCTAAAGATCGTTTTGAAATGTTCTCCGATTCCGACAATGAATACGATTCTTTATCTTTTGGAGACATCGATTATGTCGACGACTTAACTTCTGAGCTCGTCAACTTAGAAGAGGAAGATGATTACGAGGTTAAAGATGAAGCTCTTCGTGAAAAACTTTCGAAAGTATATCTTCTCATTGCTAAGATCGAAGCATTAAGTGGCAATCCCACTTCTCATCCCGATCTTTCTCTCCCAGTCTATGAAGCCTTTTCCTTTGATACGGAGGAGACGAGTCGTGGCAGTACCACCTCTCTTGCTTTTTCCTCTCCTCCCGAATATGAATCGTTTCAATTTGATCTTGAGAAAGACGTTAGTCTGGGGGGAGACGTACTTATTGACAAAATTATCCCATCCCTCCCACCCAAGGTTTTTAAAAATACACAAATGAGCTTTAACGATAATTTTCAAAACATGAAACTTGAAAAATTTGATTTTGAAAATGAAGAATTGATTTTCATGGTGATAAAAATCTTTCTTCCATTCTTCACATTTACTGCAACTTCTCCCATCCGTCATTCCCCCGGGAGTGAGGATGTTGTTTTTGATCCCGGCATCGTCGCTTTTCAAGCTGTGTGTTTCATTTGCTCCCCCAAGGACAAGTAAATTCGGGGCGAGTCTAAGCTACACGACTCGTTACTAAACAAGCGCTTCGTGGGAGGCACCCCATGCTTATCCTTTTTATTTTATTATCTAATAAGTAACGCGAGGAGGGCGACCTCTTCCAATCTTGTGTTTGCTTGGTTGTTTGTGTTTGTGCAGGATTTCCCCAATTCATGATGACTCTCGTGCTCGTGGATCGTCTCATCTCCACTCGAGTCCCATGTCTTGCTGCTTGCTTGGAAATCCTATATCCAAATCTTATCGACTAATGGTATCTTTGGCATACTTAATAAACGGCCTTAGATTTATTGTTAGGATTACCCTTACCTTGAAAACATTGAGGACAATGTTTATCTTTAGTCTGGGGGGGTGAATCTTCGATTTGATTGACCTAGCACTTTCACCTTTGTCGTTTACTTACGCAACCCCGTTTTTCCTCAAAAATCCAAAAAAATTGAAAAATTTTGAAAATTTTCAAAGCAAAAAGCACAAAAAAATGAGAAAAATATAAAAATACAAAAATAGAATAAAAGTTTTGACACCGAGTTTGACTTTCCTACTAGGTAAGAGTGGGAATAAAAATTTTGACTTGATCCGGGCGTGTTGAGCCCTAGCATGTTCCCTTAACCAAAGATGATCATAAAAGCTTTTGCTAGTTTTGTACACAAGGAGCTACTCTTTTGTCGGCTCCCGTACTTTACTTTATATATGCATGGCTTAAAATTATCGGCTAAGTATCCGCGGATCTCATTATTTGAGATTTTCAAAATGCGGAGAATGAGATATGATAGTGTTTATTTAGAAGTTAGTTACCATACGTGGAGTAGTGGTTCTCTTTAAAGCTCATCGAAGGTACTTGTGGCCTTTCGTTCCCATCAGCTTGTTTCACCCCATATCTTGTGTGCTAATTAAAGATGTTAGGTTTAGCCGATGAGTAGTTCTTTATCTTCTTAAGAGAATCTTTGCTTGGGAAATTGGGTACACATCATGGATACACGTCAGTTGAGTTGTATTGTATATCGTTGAATAAGCGTAGTACGCATGTGGTTTCGGAGCTACCCAAAAGCCCGTTGTTATGTATGAGCTAAGGTGCTTTAAGACTTCGGATTGAGATCGGACCTTGGATCCTAGATTCCAACCCTAGCAGTTGGCGGTAGGTCTTGGATTGAAACCGTGAAGGTTCGGAGTTGAGAAGTTACTAAGGCAAGAAAAAGAAAGAAAAAAGTGAAAAAAAAAAGAAAAAGAAAAAAAATTGAGAAAAGAAAAAGAAAAAAAGAAAGAATAAGGATGTATGTTGAAGATTTATGGATCATGAGTTCTAGTGTTAAGACTAAAGTTGGTCGCGCGTGAGGTGCATGTTACGATCCTAGATCGGACGCATGAGGTGCACGTGAAATGTACTCGCCAACTTATGTCTATTTTTGATGTATTCCAAAGTCTTTGTATGTATCCAATATCCTTGATGTGGACCACATTTCTCAAGCAAACCTTCTTAAGAGAAGATCGATAACTACTTAGCGTATGAATTTGGTATCTTTATCGGACCAAAAAAATATGAAACGAGATGCTTATGAAGAAATTCATTTCTCTCACAAAAATAAAAAAATGAGATACAAAAATAGGAAAATGGGAGCAAGAGGTACACGAGTAACTTCCATGGGTAGCGTTGGCATCTAATTTGTAATTAAACAATGATCCGTTTTTACGCTTAGTTTGGGGGCTTGTGAAAAATCAGGGACGATGAATTTTATCCAATCGGTCACTTTTCTATGAATCATGTTCTTACTCTATGACCCTTAATCGTTATTGAAAAGATAATGAAAGTCAAGCACACCGTCATAAGCTAAAGTAGTGTAATATATGTTGTACATAGTCAAAAAAATGGAAAACCGGGGCGTTTTCGGGAATAAATGATTTTGTATCTCTTTTGAACGTTTTGCTACTTTTCAAAGTTAGTAAAGAGAAGTTTGAAATTATTTATCTTTAAAGCGTGACGTGATTACATTGCGTGAGGACACGCAACACCTTAGTCTGGGGGATTTTGGTATGTGCTTATTCACATACCTTTTATTCACCATTTTCAGGCTCTATAAGACCAAAAACTAACGTTAAACGCCAAAGATATCGTGTTTTTGTGTTTGTGACTGTGCAGGTAAGGATATTGCAAAAACAACATAGAAATCAACCGAAAAGCCTAAAACGAGCACGAGATGTGGAAAGAGTTTGCAAGTGAAGCCAAAGATGCAATTTACTTAAGAAAAGCCTGTGATGACAAAACTATTTCTTAAAGGCTCAAGAAAATAAAAGAGACGCTTAATCGAAGTTCAATGATAATTATGAAGATAAACTCTCCAAGTTCGAGCAAGTGATCACTTTTTAAGTCTTTGAAGACCGAAGCTCGTTTGAGTACTGTGTTTTGAAGATCCTTTTTTTCGAGAAGCATTTAACGCCTTTTGTAAATATCTTTAAAATAGTAAATCACAAAAACATTTTTCTTCAATTTGTTTTCACTTTTGATTTGCACTTTTCTAAAATCAAATCAAAAAGATTATTATTCTTTCAAATTGGTTTTCAGCTTTTACTTTTCATTTTTCAAACATAAAAACCAAAATAATCTCCTTATCTTCATATCATTTAATGGCGGACACGCGTTCTTATGGAGGATTGGCTCCAAATTCCTGTACGTCTTGAGAAGGGCGCATCGTTATTCCACCACGATTCTTGCAGATGAATATCGAATCAACGTCGAGTTACATGATTTCATTGATCCTTTGCTTTGGTTTCCGAAAACGATGATCTTACTCCCATCTGCAGATTTTACTAAAAACCGGACGTTCAATAATAAATCAAGTTCACTGATGATCTGGTGAAGCTAATCTTATTCTCTGTTAACGCTTAAAGGAGCAGTGCTTCGAGATGCTTGATCGTGAAGCTCCTAATTCTATCACACATTGGGCGATTTAGCGTCAAAGTTTGAATCGCTTTTATCCTCTTCCAAACGATTGATATCCGACAAAGAAATCATTAACTTTCAACAACGTTTTTGGATGAGCTTCGCTGATGGCCTGGGCAAGATTCAAGATCTTATGAGAAAATGCGCACATCATGGTTTTTCAGATTGCTTCCAAGTCGACTATTCTATAATGGCTTTAATGCAAACGATCAAGATTCGCTCAATACGGCGCGCCGGACTGGGTAATTATCTATTGTCAAAGCTCCGCGAACGACTTGAAGATTGTCGAAACAAATCAAAGAGAATTTTTTTCGGCACGGACAAGCAACGGAATTGTAAGTTCTCATGTCGCTATGATAATCTTTGGAGGTTTAAACTAGCCGAAGAACAAAGCAGGGCTAAAGTGAGCGATCAAGTATTTTTGCAAACTTTGTTCACATGACGTGAGGATATCTATTAAATGAGGATTATAAAAAATTCATCAGCTGGCTATCACACCGCGTCTTACAATTATAACACAGAGGACTCTCTCATATGGGGGAGAGCTCTTAGTACTATTCCGGCAACGAAATCTGGTGAATTCAATAAACCAAGTGCTGAGAACTTGTCCGCAATCCAGAGAGTCCGTGGAAATTTCTAACGTGATCGTGAATTTGTTCTTGATAGCTCCGGCTCTTTCCATCCTTCTCTCACACGGTTGAGGAAAGAAACTCCGTTTCTGGAAGAGGTCGATTTTCTAAGCCGTCGATCCTTTGAGCCCAAACCGAGCTCAAGGATTCTTTAGCGCCGATTTTGAAAAATTTGCCTTTTGATACGGCAGAAGAATGTGAAGTATCCCCCTTGTTGACAAATCTAAAGATCAGTTTTTGAAATTTCTCTCGATTCCGACAATGAATAACGATTCTTTTCTTTTGAGACATCATTATGTCGACGGACTTAACTTCTGAGCTCGCTCAACTTAGAAGAGGAAGATGATTACGAGGTTAAAGATGAAGCTCTTCGTGAAAACTTTCGAAAGTATATCTTCTCTTGCTAGATCGAAGCATTAAGTGGCAATCCCACTTCTCATCCGATCTTTCTCTCCCAGTCTATGAAGCCTTTTCCCTCTTGATACGGAGGAGACGAGTCGTGGCGTACCGACCTCTCTTGCTTTTTCCCTCCTCCCGACATATGAATCGTTTCATTTGATCTGGAGAAAGACGTTTAGTCTGGGGGGAGAACGTACTTATGATAAAATTACCCATCCCTCCACCCAAGATTTGAAAATATACCAAATGAACTTTCAAAACGAATAGGACATTCAAAACATAAAATTGGAAAATTTGATTTTGGAAAATGAAGAATTGGTCTTAATTGGTGATAAAATCTTTCTTTCGCATTCTTCACATTGCTACTTCTCTCCATCCGTCCACTTTCACCGGAATTATTATCTCTTCAAAAGATTAATTGACAGCTAATCTCGAGAAAGGAAAATAATTCGTCACAAACCTTTAGCTCACATTTAGTGAACTTATTCAAGTCGCTTTGCAAACATATCGTCTTTAAAAATTAATTTACCGCTTTCATCACTTCTCGCACTTTAATTATCGCTTACTTTTCGTCATTTTATTTCATGCTTTCTTTACTTGCTTATTACTTTTGCGTCGCTTTATTGTTTTACATTACTTTAACTGCATTTTAATTGTCGTTGTAGTATAATCAAAACCAAAAATCATCTTTTAAAACCTATTCATCTCACATATCTCACGACTCAATCGACAAGATCAGTTCAACCCTCGTTGGGACTACGACTCGAGTTTATAAGCTTCACCGCTTGAAAAACGCTTCGATCAGTATCATTCGTTTCTACATGGTATCACACCCTTAGGGTCGTTGGTTTCTACATGCGAGACACAATGATCCAGCGAGAAACATTGAGAGTTTGTTAGTCAGAAAACGAAAACGTGGTCCAAAGTGTGGTTTGGTAAATACATCTGCAACCTGTAAAGCAAAAGGAACAAACGATAAAGAGATAGTCCCATCCTGAAGATGATAACGTGTGAAATGACAATCAATATGCTTGGTGCGTTCATGAAACACCGAGTTACAAACAATATGACTAGCACCATCGCCAGTAGGCAAGCGTGCTATTGGCTATCGTTGGGTCTATAAGATTAAAACCAAATCTAATGGGTCCATTGAAAGATATAAGGCACGTCTTGTTGCCAAAGGTTATACTCAAGAGTATGGTATGGATTATGAAGAGACATTTGCTAATGCTGTAAAAAATGAGAACAATAAGAACCTTAATTCCAGTTGCTTCTAGTCTTAAATGAAAAATATCTTAGTTGGATGACAAAAACGTATTTTTAAATGGTGACCTAAATGAAGAAGTTGTTGTGACACCAACTCCTTTCATTATTGTTTGTGTAACATTGAAGGAACTTTTAGAACTGAACCCTACTCGGTTTTTAGCACTTTTGTAAACCTTTTTCGCTATTGAAGACCTCATGTATTATTGAGAGAAGTTATCTATTCAATCATTCAATCATGTCTAACCTTAATTGTTTGATTTGTTTAATTGTTTGTTTATTTATTACTATGCTAGGCTAAACTTAATTAGTATTTACTTAGGATTGTATGAAATCTAGTTATTAATTGCTTGTTTATCGTCTCTTGTCAATGGTGTGTATGTAAGGAGTTGGGAAACTAGATTTATACCATTTGGGTAGTTTGAACGTCCACTAAAGCTTGTCTACTTAATGCTTTTGTCTTAGGTTATTAATTACGAAAGGTATTTGCTGCTTGAATTAGTTATTGGGTGGGTTATTAACATTTAGATAGGCGTCGCTGACTTAGGCTAGTTTATAGACGTGGGACTGACCAACCCGCAATAGCTAATAAGGAATACTCCACATTGCATTAGATAATGCAGTGAAATTCAGTAAACATAGTGAGAAAATAATTAGGGAGTAATGAAATTCTAGATAAATGCGTTTTTCTTAAAGAAGTTCACACCACTATTACTTTTCTTGTTATTTGGTTTTATTGAATTTTTAGTTTATTTAGTAGTTTAAATACATTCCCCCTTAAAACCCAAGATTTTACTTGCTTTCAATATAAAATATAAAAAGATCAAAAATAATATTCTCTTCACATTTAGACTTAATTCGTTATACACTTCGAACCTACCTCACTATTCACCTAGAGAATGATCGATTCCCTCAGTCTTGCCTATATTACAATACAACGATTAGGTACCCTTCCTAAGACGGTTGTAAAATTTGTGCCTTGCAATCCACCGCATCAAGTTTTTGGCACCGCTGCGTGGGAATAGTCTAGGTTTCAATTTCTGTCACGGTTAGGTCTAATTCACGTAATTGCTATCTGATGTGTCTTCGTTGTAGTTATAGATTATGTTATCATGTTTTAAATTTATATTTAGCTGACTTAACCTATAACAAATACTAACTGGCAGTGTGCCCGATCAATGTGGCCTAGTTGGTAAGTAGAGTGTTGATTACTAAGAGTGGAATGTTAACACTTAAGTATCTATGAGTATTTTAATCCTAAAGTTAGTCTGATTAAACTTAATCTAATGCAAGGGGGTTTTTAGCCTGAGAGACTGGCACGATGTTTAGATCAAGTAAACTGTAAATAAAATCACTGAGGCTAATGACACACACATACTGATGCGTGGATTGCGGTCTACGCAAAATGTTTTACCTCTCAAGGGATCTTGAGAAGCTTGCAATCCCCACCAGGCAGTGTACCTGACCGATGTAGTATAGTGAAGTGGCAAGTACCGGGGGACTGATCGTTCTCCACAGGGAATAGTGTTCGTTAGGATTGAAAGTAGTCTAATTAGGCCTAGAGATGAGAGATGATTCTTTTTGTATTTTTTTATTTAATGGAAAGCATGTAAAAATCTTGGTTTTGAAAGGAGTGGGCGGAATTAGTTGCTAGTCAACTAACCCAAATAAACTACAAATGCAAATAACATAAAATAACAAGAAAATAAAATAGTTGTGAAACTTATAAGGAGAAAAGCGTGTTTACTTAGAATTCATTACTCCCTAGTTATCTTTTATTGATTGATAAACTTATTATAGTTGCGTGGGTGACGGGTTGCATTCCTTAATACCATTCGTAGGGCCGTGCACGATCTTCCCTAACTCTATAAGCTTCTACCTCTTCCTATGGCGACACGTCTAGTATCCTAACCATGACCTCCTTAGTAGTCACTTATGCATTAAATACAACCATAATAATCGTAATGCCATCCGATTCATTTTTCTTAAGACATCAAGCAGGTTACCAAAGGAGTTTAGCCAGTTTTCTTAAGCCTAACATCGATAAACATTCACCCAACAACAACTAACAATAAACAATCAATCAATAATCAATAACTAGGTTTCATTATATCTAAGCAAACACAAACAAACCTAGCCTAGCATGTTAAATAAAAGACAAGCGTAAGATAAAATCAAACAACACATAGACATATTGAATGATTGAATGATTACTTATCTTCAATGAAACATTGAATATTTAAGGGTATGAAACCCTTAAAAAGTGCAGGAAGTTCGTACTAGGGTTACACCAAAACTCTCTCCAAAGTTACACACTTTTAATGAAAGAAAATCCTAAAATATATATAGAATTTACACTCTGACGGCGTCAGCTTTTAGACTCTGACGCCGTCAACTCGCCGCGTTTAGGGTTTTCAAATCACCTAGATCTACTTCTGACGCTGTCACCTTGTAAATCCTCCTGGGCCGTCTCTCTTTAGCATTACACCTGACGGCCTAGACTTCCTAACATCTGACGCCGTCAGGTGTTAAGTCTTGAATTCTTCACTTGGACGTCTAGTAAAGTCTGAATCCGACTCCTTTGTCTTCAAGTGACGGCGTCAGCTTATAGCTCCTGACGCCGTCAGGTAGGATTTCCAGCATGCTTTTGAGACTTTGTCGTTTTCTTCACTTTTATGCTCTAAAAATGTCCAAAATGCAATGTTTTCCAGAATTCCTCCCAAAAGTACCTAAAATGACAAAAGGAACGATTTAAGGTAATATTTGATCATAAAATCACGATTTAGGGCTTAAATGAACCCCTAAAAGCGTAACACTTTTCGNCTTTGTCGTTTTCTTCACTTTTATGCTCTAAAAATGTCTAAAATGCAATGTTTTCCAGAATTCCTCCCAAAAGTACCTAAAATGACAAAAGGAACGATTTAAGGTAATATTTGATCATAAAATCACGATTTAGGGCTTAAATGAACCCCTAAAAGCGTAACACTTTTCGCCTCATCAAATACCCTTACACTTGAGATTTGCTTGTCCTCAAGCAAATGCGCTTTTATTCCAATCAAAATATGAGCTAGGGGTCATTTAACACTAATATAAAAGAAATTACAACAAATAGTCATTCCACCCTAGTCATAACAAGCACGGAAATCATACACTAGCACCTCACAAATAGTGTTTGGATACTCTCATCTCTCGGGTGTTATAAACCTATATAAGTAAATGGAAATGAAAAAATATCACTCACTACCTGTCATAGCAAATAGATTACCATAGGCTTGGGAAAGGATAAAAAACCTCCTCCACTAGGCGTAAGCACCTAAGATAAACTATCAAAGAGGGCTTTTTAAGGGTTGTAATGTTAGGTGTAGGGATATGATAAACACGGTTTGTTGGAATAAAGGATATTTTTACTGGTGGCGAGTTAATTATCTTTATCAAATACATGTACAATGCGGCGTTGCTAAGCCAAGACTCGACTCAACTTAAGCTAATTAGAAAATAACAAAAACATAAAAGGAAACAGGATGGTAGTCCGTATGTTTTTTTTCTCTTTTCTTTTTCTATTTTTTTATGCATATACTCTTGCCCTACCATCCAAAATAATACATCATAGGGGCCTCGGTTCTCCCCTTACACTTGAACTTTACATACTTTACAAATAACTTATTCTAATGACTCGAATTAAGATAATCGAAACACTTGGAGTACTTTAAAATATTAACGCACATATGGGGGTAATTATTGACTTCTTCCCCATTACTCCATTACATTAGTACTTTACCCATGAATCCCAATCGTCCCAAAACAATATGTACAAGATATGACTCGACTTAGCAACCATGTAATCAATTAGACAATTAACTAAGGGTTTAAACAAATGTTGTCACAATAATGCACTAAAGATGAGTGCATACAAGGTAGGCTAAGGCGATTTGGGTGTACATTTGGGGATGGATTGTAAAAAAATTCTTCCTTTAAGTAAAATGCTTAAAGTTAGAAATGAAAAAGATAGGCTCTGGGGGTTGTACTAAGGGTATCGTGTACTAAAAATGAGTACATCGCAAAGGTGTGGGAGAATTACTTGACCAATGAAGTCAATGTAATTATAATAACACAGGTGTAAAACAAGGGGTTATCCTAATGCCTCTTATCATGTAGTAAATCTAACTACACGAATGTAGGTTCACTTATGGACTTGGGATGGTCACTAACGCAAGTTCTAGAATCTAAATACTACCGGTACACACACAAGCATAAATTCTTTTCCTATCAAATCTAGGGGCGAACCTCACATATTTGGGGTGGAAATTTTTTTTGAGTGGTACGGTTTTTGTGCTAGTCATATGACTCCTATCCATGAGACGCTTATTAAGACTAAAGTTTCACTCCTATATGTTGTAAAAAATTTTAAATTTGGTGCTAAAATTGCCCTAACAAATATTTCTCTCATTCTTATTACACATCTACCATTAAACAAACAAAAATCAAGTGCAATTGTAATCTCTAAGATGTCTTTATTTACCCCCCTTACACTTAAGCTGAACATTGTCCCGAATGTTCAATAAAAAGATATAAAAGTAAAGAAAATGAAAAAGAATAAAACAAATTCTCCCCTGATTTGTTTGGTGTAGATGGTGTGGTAACATGGCTAAATCCTCCTCGAAGATGATGTAGAAGCTTCAAGATTAAAGCAGCGCCAAAAGCAAGATTCCATGTACATCTCCTTGTCCAATATAACCTATTAAACCTGAGAAATCAATCAAGGCAAACCTCACGTAAAATCGGCGGTAAAATCTATATAAGGATATAATGCTTGTGGAATGAATGTTTGCAGATTCCTGGAGTTTATCAGTTAAAGATTTAGCAAATTTTCACAATCCCGGCAGAAAAACAAAACTTGCAAAATTTTCAGAAAATTATTGCCTGACGCCGTCAGGTTGTGAACCCTGACGCCGTCAGAACTGATTTGGCAGAATTTTTATGTTTAGTTTCCGGAAAATTTCTGGAAAAATCAATGCCTTAATTCCTGGAATCCTGCAAAACTTCATTATGAATCGATACAAGCATTTGACTCAAACAAATACTAATATGTATGTTTATTTAATATTGTTATGATTCATGTTCAATTCGATCTTTAAAAACAAATTTAGATTCCCCTTATACTTATCTTTTGCAAAATACCTTTATATGTAGTTAAGACGAAGTTAAAAACAAAATAAAGCATTTTTACAATTTAATTTGAAACATGAACCATTAGCAATAAAAATAAAACACACATACGGAAACAAATAAAATTAAACAAACAAACAAACAAAACAAATAAGTTTGGGTTGCCTCGCAAGAAACGCTTTTCTTTATTAACGATTCTTGTAGCTAGACTCAAAGTCACTCTACCCTACGTAGGTCAGTTCCTCATCGAGGACATCTTTAGGGTTGAATTTGGTTTGAAGTTTCCTATCGGTACGCTCAGTGAGATATGTCCTCTCAAACTTCTCTCCATCCGGATCATATAATGTCATCTTTATGTGCCATGATCCATCTCCTTCTTTAGGTGGCCTTTTCCAATTCCATTTATGCTCAACACCTTCGCTTTTCCACCTATTCATTCCTAGGTTAATTAGCAAAACTCTTAGGAAGTCAATCATTTTTCTAAAAACTAGAGGATCTTCAAATGGGTCCAATTCAGTGTCCCTAGCCAAAAGTTGCTCTACCGTATGTGTTCGGTTTACAAATTCTTCTTCTAGGTAGAATGGGCGTTGCGGTCCTATGAAGTCTCAATTCACCCACAGTTCGTATCTAGAGGGTCTCCTATCAACATCCGCCCAATGGGGTATTGGTCCTTCATTGGTGTCGTAGGCGTGTTTCTTAACATCATATATCGACCAAGTTTCTCCTTCTTCGATCGCTATTTTAGATTCCTTACAATCAATCATAGCACTTGCGGTAGTGATGAGGCGAAAAGTGTTACGCTTTTAGGGGGTCATTTAAGCCTAATCCGTAATTATTTGATCAAATATTGCCTTAAATCGTTCATTTTATCATTTTAGGTACTTTGGAGAAGAAATCTGGAAAAGAAGGTATTTTGGACGTTTTTGGAGCATAAAAGTGAAGAAAATGATAAAGTCTCAAATTATGCTGGAAACAGTACTTGACGACGTCACTCTTTACGAGGTGATGGTGTCACGCTTTGACAAAGAGGTGGATAATTTTACACTTGACGGGCCAGAAAGATTTTGAAGCATTTACACGTGACGGCGTCACGTGTTATTTCACCAAGGCCGTCACGTTATAAGTTAAAGAGAGACGGCCCAGAGAGTTTTAAAGAGGGACGGCGTCAAGAGAGGATCTGAGCAATCCGAGAAGAGTTTTGGCGGCGAGGTGACGGCGTCACAAGCTAAAAAGTGACGCCGTCAAGTTGTAACATCTATATATAGTTTTCTAATTTTCATTCATTAAGTGTGTAACTTTTGGGAGAACTTTAGGGATAAACCCTAGGTCGTGGTTTACTGTATTTTCAGGGGTTTTTCACCCTTGAATCATTCATGTTCAATTAAAGATAAGTCTCCTTTCAAATCAATCAATATGTCTATGTGTTGCTTGATTATATCTTATGCTTGTCTTTACTTTAACATGCTAGGCTAGGTTTCTCTTGTGTTTGCTTAGATCTAATGAAACCTAGCTATTGATTACTTGTTGTTGGTTTGTTATTGATTGTTGTGGGTGGGTGATGTCGATGTTAGGCTTAAGAAAACTGGCTAACCTCCTATACGGTAACTTGCTTGAACGTCTTAAGAAACATGAATCGGATGTGTACTACGATTATATGGTTGTATTTAATGCATAAGCGAATTCTAGTGATCCCATGTTAGGAGCTTTTAGTCGGCTCGACATAGGAGTGAAGTAGGAGCTTATAGAGTTAGGGAAGATCGTACACGGCCCTACGAATGGTTTAAAGGAATACAACCCGTCATCCACACAATTGTAACAAACCAATTAACCGGTAAAAGATAGCTAGGGAGTAAGGAAATCTAAGTAAACACACTTTTCTCCATATAAGTTTCACAACCACTTTTATTTTCTTGTTATTTTATTTTATTTGCATTAGTAGTTATTTGGGTTAGTTGACTAGCAACTAATTCCGCCCACTCTTCCAAATACCCGAGATTTTACTTGCTTTCATAAAATATAAAAATACAAAAAGAATCATCCCTCAACCCTTAGACCTAAATTAGAGTAGTTTTCAATCCTAACGACACTATTCCCCGAGAGAACGATCAATCCCCCGGTACTTGCCACTTCACTATACTACATCGGTCAGGTACACTGCCTGGTGGGGGTTGTAAGCTTCTCAAGATCCCTTGAGAGGTAAAACCTATTGCGAAGGTTGCAAAACCCACGCATCAAGTTTTTGGCGCCGCTGCCGGGGAATAGCTATTGCTTAGGTTGAAATTTTATTTTTACTTAGGTCTACTCACTAGATTCCTTTCTAGTGAGATTTTTGTTTTACTTTTCTAGGTTTTCTTTAGTCTATCTTTTTCTTCGTGTCTTTGTTCGTAATCATTACCATCCGACAGAATGGAAGGTGGTAATATCCTTGATCCCAACAACCCACCATAACAAAACATACCCCAACCAAACCCACCTCCTATAGCCCGTACTTTAGGAGAATACTCCCATCCTAGCCACCGAGGATATTGAAACACCATTGAGCTCACTCAAGGAGCCAATGTGTCTCCCTTGCGATCCGACACAATCCGGTTGGTGCAAAGCGGATGTGCATTCCATGGACTTCATTCCGAAGATCCAAATCAACACCTCAAGGATTTCCTTAAGATCGTAGATTCCATAGACATTGATGTTGACACTCGAGAGACTAACCGATTACGTCTTTTCCAATTCTCTCTGTGAGACCAAGATAGTCAATGGCTAGAACGTCGACCCGCATGATCCATCACCTCTTGGGATGCTCTCACCACTCTCTTCCTTGCTCACTTTTTCCCACCAGGGAGAACTACCAAGTTAAGGATTGACATCTTGATGTTCGAACAACTTCAAGGCGAAACCCTCTACGAGGCATGGACCCGATTCAAAGATATACTTCAAAGAGTCCCTCACCATGGCATAAATCTCTGGCTCCAAATCCAATCTTCTATGACCATGTTAATTACCACACCAAGCGTCTCATTGATCGAGCCACCGGGGGCAGATTACGTGACAGAAACGCTGAGGAATCGTGGGAGATCATCGACGAGCTTGCACTCTACAATAACGAAGTGTGGGAGACCACTCGTATTGTAAAATCGGCTGATGCTACGAAACTTTCCAAAGAAGGCCTTGGTGAACTTGAAAAAAGGGTTGACAACCTATTCGAAAGGAAAAAGAGACGCCTAAGTCTACAACGAGCAACAGTCAATTCCATCTCAGGCACAAAGCCGACACCATTTTCTGAATCACCTCGTAAGGAGAGTGTTGAATCTTTCTATAAACATGCTCAACTAATCCACCTCCTCAGGTACTTAGTCCAGAGTTCGAAGATCGAATGAGAGAGTATATGTTAACACATTCCGAACGGTTAGCAAGATTCGGAGAGGCCATCTACAGGCAGAAGGAGGAAAGGCAAGAGAAAATGGCTGAAATGATGAATCTGTTGAAAGAATACACAAAAACAAAAGCCCCCGAGAAAGTGTTGGTGCGAAGAGACATCAATAACCCCAACACCAAATTTGTTAATATCGTATCCATCATCCACAAGGGCAACAGTGAAGAAAGGGGGGAGTTGATAACTAAGGAATGTAACAAAATTGACCTCATTCCACATGGTAGTGGAAACACTGAAGCTATCAAGTGCAAATTAGACAGGGGAGAGGAGGAACCTTCTAATGAGCACACAATTGAAGAACCACTAAAATCACAATAAGTAAGGCACTACTTAAGGCACGAAATAAACACGGAAACTATAAACGATTGGATAAGGAATTATCGACGTATTCATCTGCCAAAAAAGAAGCCTAAAAAGACGACACCGGATGATGAATCTAACTTGCTACCCGGGGGACAATTGTACGGGAGCCTCATGAAACAGAAGATAGTCGCAAAGCAAGAATTTTATGGGGTCTTCGAACTACCATGCGGTATAGGAAAGCTTATGTATCTGGATGCAGTGGCTGACCAAGGTTCTGACGTGAGTTTGATGCCCTTATCCACTTATGTTCAGTTAATTGACAAACCACCGTCCATCACCCACACCAAGCTCTCGTTTGCAAAACATTCTTATGAATACCCGTTAGGAGTAGCAGAAGATGTGTTAGTCAACGTTGTTGGGTTCATGTATCTAGTCGACTTCATGATCGTTGATAGAGATGATGTGAATATGCCAATCATTCTTGGAGCACCCTTCCTCGCTACAGCTAAGGCACAAATCGATTACGAAAGTAGCACAATCCGGATTAAAAAGGGGAAGAAAGCGATGAGCTTCCCAACGATTCCTCGTTATTTTAAGGAAATCATGTTACAAAAGAAGATGAAAGCAGACTCCGGCGCACCTCGTGGTCATGTTCGAGAGAAAATCCTTGCATGGGAGACAAGGATTAAGAATTACAAAGAAGCCGAGGCTAGAGAACGTAAGGATGAAGACAAAGACTCTAAGGGGGATGATGAGCAAAACGAGAACCCTATGAAGTTTACAGAAGGAGACTTAGTGCTCCTACGACATTCAGAAATAAAGGTACCTCCCGACGACCCAAACCCCTGGTGGTATGGACCATTCACAATCAAAAGCCTAGGACAGAATGGGGTGGTAACTTTGAGCAATAAAAGAGGAGGAGAGGTGACTGCAAATGTAGAACGGTTGAAACATTACCCCCATGATGGCAAGGATTATATCTATCAAGGGTACGTCATATCACGCGATGGAGTCACGTAATTAGGGTGACTTTGAGTCTAGCTACAAGACTTGTTAATAAAGAAAAGCGCTTCTTGGGAGGCAACCCAAGCATTATTTGTTTTGTTTGTTTGTTTGTTTGATTTTATTTGTTTCCGTGTGTATGTTTTATTTTTATTGCTAATAATTCATGTTTCAAATTACATTGTGAAAATGCTTTATTTTGTTTTTAACTTCGTCTTAACTACATATAAAGGTATTTTGCAAAAAGATAAGTGTAAGGGAAATCTAAATTTGTTTATAAGAACGAATTGGACATGAATTGTAACAATATAAAATGAACATACATATTAGTATTTGTTTGAGTCAAATGCTTGTATCGAGTCATAATGGAATTTTGCAGGATTCCAGGAATTAAGGTATTTGTTTTCCAGAAATTTTCTGGAAACTAAACATAAGAATTCTGTCAGATCAATTCTGACGGCGTCAGGCTTTAAAACCTGACGGCGTCAGGTACTGATTCCAGAAAAAGGTTTTTAAAATTTAGTTTTTCTGCCGGACTATGAAAATTACTGCATCTTTAACTCCAGGAATCTGCAAAACTTTCATTCCACAAGCATTATATCCCTATATAGATTTTGCCGCCGATTTTACGCAAGGTTTGCCTAGATTGTTTTCTCAGGTTTAACAGGTTACATTGGACAAGAAGATGAACATGGAATCAAGTTCATGACATCAAGTTTTTGGCGTCGCTTTGATCTTGAAGCTTTTACATCATCTTGGAAGAAGATCTAACCATGTTACCACACGATCCACATAAAACGAATCAGGGGAGTATTTGTTTCATTCTTTCATTTTCTTTACTTTTGCATATTTTATGTGAACATTGGGGACAATGTTCGGTTTAAGTGTAAGGGGGTAAATGAAGACACCTTAGAAAATGCTATTACGCTTGATTTTTGTTTTGTTTAATGGTAGATATGTAATAAAACTTAGAGAAATATTTGTTAGGGCAATTTTAGCGCCAAATTTAAATTTTTTTACAACATATAGGAGTGAAACTTTAGGCATAATAAGCGTCTCATGGATAGGAGTTGTATTACTAGCACAAAAACCGTACCACTCAAAAATTTCCCCCCAAATATGTGAGGTTCGCCCCTAGAATTGTTTGGAAAAGCATTCATTGTTGGTGCTTGTGTGTGTACCGGTAGTAATTAGATTCTAGAACTTGCGTTAGTGACCATCCCAAATCCACAAGTGAGACTACATTCGTGTAGTTAGATTTACTACATGATAAGAGGCATTAGGATAACCCATGTTTTACACCCGTAATATAATTACATTGACTTCATTGGTCAAGTAATTCTTCCACACCTTAGCGTTGTACTCATTTTTAATACACGATACCCCTAGTACACCCCTCAGAGCCTATCTTTTCGTTTCTAACTTTAAGCATTTTACTTAAAGGAATAATTTGTTTACAATCCACCCCCAAATGTACACCCAAATCGCCTTAGCCTACCTTGTATGCACTCATCTTTAGTGCATTATTGTGACAACATTTGTTTAACCCCTTAGTTAATTATCTAATTGATTACATGGTTGCTAAGTCGAGTCATATCCTTGTACATATTGTTTTGGGACGATTGGGACTCATGGGTAAAGTACTAATGTAATGGAGTAATGGGGAAGAAATCAATTATTACCCCCATAAGTGCGTTGATATTTTAAAGTACTCCAAGTTTTTCAATTATCTTAATTCGAGTCATCAGAATAGTTATTTGTAGAGTATGTAAAAGTTCAAGTGTAAGGGGAGAACCGAGGCCCCTATGATGTATTATTTTGGATGGTAGGGCAAGAGTGTATGAAAAAAAAATTTGAAAAAGAAAGAGAGAAAAAACATACGAACTACCATCCCGTTTCCTTTTATTTTTATTTATGTTTATGTTATTTTCTTATTAGCTTAAGTCGAGTCGAGTCTTGGCTTAACAACGCCACATTGTGCATGTATTTGATCAAGATAATTAACTCGCCACCACTAAAAATACTCTTTATTCCAACAAATCGTGTTTATCATATCCCTACACCTAACATTACAACCCTTGAAAAGCCCTCTTTGATAGTTTATCTTAGGTGCTTACGCCTAGTGGAGGAGGTTTTTTGATCCTTTCCCAAGCCTATGGTAATCTATTTGCTATGACAGGTAGTGAGTGATATTTTTCCATTTCCATTTAGTTATATAGGTTTATAACACCCGAGAGATGAGAGTATCCAAACACTATTTGTTAGGTGCTAGTATATGATTTCCGTGCTTGTTATGACTAGGGTGGAATGACTATTTGTTGTAATTACTTTTATATTAGTGTTAAATGACCCCTAGCTCATATTTTGATTGGAATAAAGGCGCATTTGCTTGAGGACAAGCAAATCTCAAGTGTAAGGGTATTTGATGAGGCGAAAAGTGTTACGCGTTTAGGGGGTTATTTAAGCCCTAATCCGTAATTATTTGTTCAAATATTGCCTTAAATCGTTCCTTTTGTCATTTTAGGTAATTTGGAGAAGAAATCTGAAAAAGAAGGTATTTTGGACATTTTTGGAGCATAAAAGTGAAGAAAACGACAAAGTCTCAAATTATGCTAGAAACAGTACTTGACGGCGTGACTCTTTACGTGGTGACGGCGTCACGCTTTGACAAAGAGGTGGATAATTTTACACTTGACGGGCCAGAAAGATTTTGAAACATTTACACGTGATGACGTCACGTGTTATTTCACCAAGGCCGTCACGTTATAAGTTAAAGAGAGACGGCCCAGAGAGTTTTAAAGAGGGACGGCATCAAGAGTGGATCTGAGCAATCCAAGAAGAGTTTTGGCGGCGAGGTGACGGTGTCACAAGCTAAAACGTGACGCCGTCAAGTTGTAAAATCTATATATAGTTTTCTAATTTTCATTCATTAAGTGTGTAACTTTTGGGGAGAACTTTAGGGATAAACCCTAGGTCGTGGTTTACTGTATTTTTAGGGGTTTTTCACCCTTGAATCATTCATGTTCAATTAAAGATAAGTCTCCTTTAAAATCAATCAATATGTCTATGTGTTGCTTGATTATATCTTATACTTGTCTTTACTTTAACATGCTAAGCTAGGTTTCTCTTGTGTTTCCTTAGATCTAATGAAACCAAGCTATTGATTACTTGTTGTTGGTTTGTTATTGATTGTTGTGGGTGGGTGATGTCGATGTTAGGCTTAAGAAAACTAGCTAACCTCCTATACGGTAACTTGCTTGAACGTCTTAAGAAACATGAATCGGATGTGTACTACGATTATATGGTTGTATTTAATGCATAAGCGAATTATAGTGATCCCATGTTAGGAGCTTTTAGTCGGCTCGACATAGGAGTGAAGTAGGAGCTTAGAGAGTTAGCGTAGATCGTACACGGCTGATATGTGTCTTACACATATCTGTTACCTCATTTAACGGACCAAAACGACTGAAAACACCCAAAATGACTATATAATGTTACAAATATCCTTGGATTGTGTTTTTACGTGCTTCAGGTACAAAAGGATTGAAAACAGACGAAAAATGAGCAAAGTTTGCAAAATTGGCAGAATCAGTCCCTCAATTATCAGAAATTGTCAGAAATGGTCCCTGGAGGATTTATTTTAAAGAAAAGTCAACAACAGTCCCCCAGGAATCAAGGAATGAGAAATTGAACCCTTGGAGTTCAATTTTTAGAAAATGGCAAAAATGATCCTTCTAGTTTAAAACTTGGCAGTTTTGGTCCCCGGAGGTGTAAAATGGGAAAATTGTCATTTGAGGTCCTTGGGTTATTGGTACTTGGCAAGATTGGTCCTTTGGAATACTTTGGGAAATTTCCAATTTTCACCCCTCAAAAATCAGCTTTATACAATTTTGGTCCTTGTGGTGTTTTAGCTAAATAACAAACGGACCATATCTTATACTTAACCCAATAAACAAACCCACCTAACACTCACTAATAGAAACCCAAACCCAATATTTTTACCCCTGGCCCATTATCACTCCAAGCCCAAACATAAACCAAAACCCACACCCCCGTTAAATATATACTCCCTCCTAGTCAAACTCACAGTCAAACACAAACACTCCCTCCACCTCCTTCATCCCACTTGCCTGCAACTCTCACCCAACACTCCAACTCTCACTAACCCTGAAACTCACCCCATCCCTTGTTCCCCCTGCCTACCACAAGGTCCAAAATGCATTAATTGTCCTTAAAACCCTACAAGATAACTGCCATTTGCCCTTATCCATTTTTCCCGCCAAAAATACTTTGATGCCTAGGATCAAAACAAACTCATCCAATGGTTCACAAACGAAGTGGGATAGAGAGAGAAAGCTACCTTGGTCCATATAAGTCAAGAAAAGAAGAGAGAAGCTGAGTAGTTAGTGTAGAATAGTTTTAGCTTGTTTTAGTTAGGTCGTACTTATGTAATTTTCAATTTAATTGTTATCTTTAATCTAAAAAGGTTGTATTCAGTTCTAGTAGTGTAATAAAAACACCTTTTACTCTTATATTTCAGTGTTCTTTGTTAAATTTTAGAAATTGCATTTTTAGGTAAAAATCTCAAATTACTTTTATGCTGTTAAAAGTTGTTGGTATTTGTTCCTGTGAGCTCATATAAGTTGTTTATAAGCTTCTACAAGTTTCCTAAGCATTTTAAATTAGTTTTAGCTTAAAATTCTCAAAAATCTCAAAAATAGTTGAAAAATAAGTGGAAATCAAAAATAAAAAAGAAGAAGAAGAAAGCTGAGAAGGGTAGAATTTGGATGGCCCTTGGGTATTAGGACTCCATGGGGAGTATAATTTTGTGATTTGGATCCTTGGTTACTTGGTTCTCAATCTTAAATCATTTGTAAGACCATTTTCCCTTTTTTTACATATCACTGTAGATCAGCTTAATTCTGTAGTGTTCTCGTGTTTTTGTGCTTATTTGATATGTTAGAATTGATATAATGCCAATGAGATGCTACTTGTTTACTAGGTTCATAAAACTCAAAAAGTCAAAAGTCCCAACCTGCAAAAAAAGTTTTTGAACTTTCATTTCTTCAATTTTCAACAAAACATGATAAAATTCTGGGATAATGTACTCTTATATATTTTTTACTTAGTGGTATTTATATTTTAATTTTTAGAAATTTTTACAAGGGTAAATCACCCATTTTTGGGCTGCAAAAACTCGTTTTTTACTGCAGAAAAAGTTTTTGATTTTTCGTTTCTTCGTTATAAGCCCGTTTTACCTGAAATTAGGTTTGTAGCTTATTTAGTAGATTATCTAGTTACTTTTATTTTTGGTTTATTTTTTAGATTTTTTTAGTAGCTTATTAGGCCTTCGCAGTTAGATTTTTAGCAAATTATCCACTTTTTCAGCATCCTTAGATTTTGGATTTGCTTATTTTGCTTTCTAGCTTATTAACTGTGCTTTTTCTATTTGTTTCTGCTTATTTTGATCACTCTCATTTCCTTTTAGCTTATTTTTACTTTGGTGTTTGCTTATAGCTTGTTAGTAGCTTTTTCAAGTTTCAATTTCCATTTTAAGCTCATTTTGTTAAACTGTAGTGGTCATAAGCTTGTAATAAGCTTATTTTAGCTTTTCAAAAAAGTTTTCTTCACCAAAAGTTGTTTAATAGTAGTTTTAAAATAGTTTTGTATAAATAAAAATCAAAAAGAGAATAAAAAAGAAAAGTTGCTAGGAGTAGGACTCGAACCCCTGACCTCCTGGTTCCTTAGGATAAAACCAAAGGGAACTCGTGCACAATCTCCACTACCTTGTACTTAGTGTTTATTGTTTTTCTTTTTATTTATATACTAGTACTTTTCCATTTAAGCTTATATAAGCTTATTAGCTTAATTCCCTGCTTATTTATAAGCACATGGGACTTTTTATAATTTTCCTAGGTTCCTATTAGTGTTAAGTAATTGTAGAAAAAGTTTCATAATTTTAAAAATTAGTTTAGTATTTATAATAATTAATTTTAGTCTATTTAGTAATTAATTAATAATAAATAATTAAATAGTCTAAATAATAATTTTATTTTTCCAATAATTTTCTTTTATCATTTGGATCCCAAAAATATAATTTTCACATCCGTGGGATTTATATTGGACAGAATTCAGTTTTTATTTCGTTGAGTTACGTAATTTTAATTTAAACGTTCGCGTTTTCAGTTTTTAAACGTTTCTAAGTTATTTGCTTTCACGTTCTTGTCATTATAGGTGGTTTAAGCTATTTTGTTTTATATTTTCTTAATTCACCCACTCATAACCCTTTTCCATTCAAAATCACCCGATCACAAGTCGTTTGTAATACCATTCATACCTCGTCGGGACTTAACGACCCGGGGAAACACTATACTCCTTGGTTAGTTGGGCTAAGCTTGTTAATACAAATATCGTCCTAAAAACGTTATTTATATTTTACGATCTTTACCGTGTTTTGTTAACGACAAAATACAAGGTGAAGTTTAGCAACAAGCTATAAACATGAGTTTAAGTATTTT
>LBNU01019807.1:3752-25520 GCA_014162995.1 Artemisia annua
CACTACACTATACTACATCGGTCAGGTACACTGCCTGGTGGGGATTGCAAGCTTCTCGAGATCCCTCGAGAGGTAAAACGTAGTGCGTGTTGCAATCCACGCGCATCACTTACGAAGAAGCCGCTAAAGACATGCAGCATGAATTGGGGGAAGTTAATCCATTTCATGCATATTACATCATTTTTCCTACAAGTGAAGATAAAGTTCTCAAGTTGAGGTACAAGATGAAGACAAAGAGCGTCAACTGTCGTCATCCTCAGCATTTGAAGAGCTTATGAAGACCTTTCTTTATTTGTAATTGTACTTGTAGGAAATGTTGTAAGTAATCCCTTATGTCGCCCCATTGGGGGAAGATTGTTAGGAATCATCCTAACACGTAAATGGAACGACATTTACGGGATTACATTAGTTATCCTATTTAGCCAAAACACAAGGACTAGTTATGTAATATTCCAATAGTATGATTGTGTTAGGCTATATAAGCCCTCCTAGACTTCATTAGGAGGGTGAGACTAGTGTGTGTAACCTTTCATCTTTCTTATTCAATAAAACACGTAGTATTTCCCTTCTCTCTCTACTCTCTCTCTCTCTCTCTCTCTAACCATGGGTTTCATATTCTTTCATCAAACTCGAGCTCTCGAATCACATAATCAACAATAATACTCGATCATAACATCTTCGCATTCCCTACATGAACTTAGGGCCTCTTTGCGAGTTTTCGACGAACCTTGTCGATAGGGATACGACTTTACCTAAGTCGTCTGATTCCACGGTTTAAGATTTAGATAGGTCAATAGGGTTTGAACGTCCTAAGGTCGGGATTTCTCCCAGAGGGATAACAACTGCCCCATTGGCAAGTCATTTCTTCATACTACTCATATGACATGTCGGGAATACTGTTGAGCTCCGACGGTAGCTCAAATCTGCGAGCTACCGGTCCGACTCTAGCAAGAATTTGAAAGGATCAATAGAGCAAGGATTAAGCTTTTCACGTTTACCAAACGCTTCACACATCCTCATGGTGAATCTCTAAGCTTAATCTTGGCTCTATTGGGGAATCCAAGAGGTTTACATTATCGGGGTTTCCAGCGATTCGTGAGCACCTCGCATCTCCATTTCACCTTCAGACGATTCCAGGGTAGTTTCATGAATAGATTTAGGGTCAGGGAGTTGGGTATCTCCATTTCTACCCAACGAATCGGCGATCGGCACTTACGACCATAGAGGGTCTCTTATAGTGCCGTTGAGGTACTGAAGTGGTAGGTATCGTTATAGAAGAATTTGGCCAACGGGAGGTGTCTATCCCAACCATTGCCAAACTCGATAGTCACGCGACACGTCCACTGTCGCTTGAATGATTTCTTCACTCCAGCCATCAGTCTGGAGATGATACATACTATCATATCCAGGTCTGTTCCCATGGCTTTTGGAAGTGATTGACGAAGTGTGGGTGTGAAATAACAAAGTGTGGGTTCGAACTGACGGTTATGATCTGAAAGAATAGGAATCAGCACTCCATGCTGCGCAACGATCTCCTTCACGTAGGGACGAGCAAAGTCGCCCATACTTTCCGTTTCGCTGATTAGCGGGAGGTGAACAGGGTGGGGTTATCAAAGTTGGTGTGGGATTATCAACGACTACTCAGATAGAGGCGCGGAATCTACTTCCAAGGTTTCACTTACGACATAGCTTACTAACGGAAAAGGATAGCAAGGATAACGGCTATTTGTCGAAAGTTGAGAGGAAGTTTAGGTGGTTGTTCCACGAAATGCGGCTCAGGTTACTCATCTAGATCTTAAGATTTCCGTCGAGCACGGAATCTCTACTGAACGGGAAGTTTAGAAAGTTCAGAGTACGACTCTGTGAGAGGACGTTGATTGCTACTAACAATTCGTTGGATGACTCAGTACGATACTTAGATTAGAGGCGGAAAGTACAACCTCGATTGAACAGCATCACTAAAACAACAATGATTGAATGGCATCGATCGGGAAAATGAACAACATCAATTGAGTACAGGATTTAGGGTAGAGGCGGTTGTGACATGACTATAAACGAAGCAGAGCTAAATAATGAATCCAATTCTGGAACGAGGTCCAAAATCTTAGGAAATTAGCCAGATCGAAATCCAAAATAGCCTTAACCAGTTCTAATAATATCTTAATCCAAAACCAAGGATAGTCTAACCCAAATCTAATCATAACTTAGATCAAATCCAATCATAGTCTAATCCAATTCCAAAAATAACCGAAACTAAGTCAAAATATCCAATAGGATCGACGTGGCTTATGACGATAAGCAACTCGGATGTTAGTGGTGCCAATCGGGTCTAGCCCGATTCCAGGCGAACTACGGTCGATGGCGACAAGCGCGAATTCCACATAAACGAGGACGTTTAGCGGCTCCAGAAGCATTACGATTCATGCGGTGTGGTGATGCCAGTGTGTCGTATGTAAGCATTACGATTCACTTGTCAGACACAAAATAAACGATGTATGCCTTAGCTAACATCCTGTTTATAGTACATACCTGCAAGTGCATTCGTTTTTTAGAAAATCAAATATATGGGTACCCTATGTAGATATTACTTGGTACACGGCACACATTGCAATGCCTCTAACTTCTGAGGTAGCACTCTTTAACATTCTATACTTAACCTTCCTAGCTGCCCATTCCGCAAGTTCAAATTCGTGTGCGTCTACAAATATAAGCCAAAGAAAAGTTACAAAATTTTTAACTCCTTGTTTAAAAAAAATATGTACCAGGTAACAACTATTGATCCAATTTAAAAAAAAAAAAAACCAAAAACATTATATGATTTATTTACCGTGGTATTTTTCCCTACGTTTGCAATACCAATCTTGTAGTAGCCTTCTGTAATACTCCATAAGCATCGTTATTGGAGCCTTTTGAACATGCCTTGTTAATGAATTAATTGATTCAGCACTGTTTGACGTCAAGTAATTGTATCTTTTCCCTGTGCAATATGCCCTAGACCACTTATCAAACCCCGATTGTTCAAGTTTTTTCACGACTTCAGGTCTTTTTGCCCTAAGCTCAGCAAGTGTTTTGTTAAACACTTCAGGAAGATAACTTTTGCACATCTTCCAGTATGAAAATACTTTATCTTTTGTTAAACACTTCAGGAAGATAACTTTAGCGGCTCCAGAAGCATTACGATTCATGCGGTGTGGTGATGCCAGTGTGTCGTGTGTAAGTGTAGGCTTTGGTGATGTTCACTAATCGTGAACTGACACAAAACCCATCATTCCTAACATCAGACTCTAACCCGAACATAGTTCTGTTATAACTACTCCAAGTACTACAAAATTCACATCTGAGCCGGACATTGTTGATCAGGCCATGTCCAACTGTCCCTGGTTTACTATAGGTGATCAGTCTATACTCAACCGAGGTTCAATGAATTTTGAAATACCCAGCCTAGTTATGCTAGTAATATGTCCTTTATATCCCAAAATCATTCCCAAGACTACGACAAGTGAACAGAATCAAAATTCATAAATGAGATTACACAAGGGATTGCGTAACTCCGTGATAGGTACGGTGTGTGTATAAGTATGTAGAAATACGTATGGTGAGTAGAAACCATGGTAGATTTAAATCATCCACAAGATAGACTCGTATATCAGAAAATAGATCATTAGACACTAACCAAATAAAGCATAAACAGAATTACCAAAGAAGCGGCGGCTTGGAAGGAAGGCACGTGGCGGTCATAGAATCAGGTTTTCATAAGGGTGTTCATAAGGGTGGTTATAGTTTGGGTTTTAGAATTTCCCAATTCTCTATAACCTTGGCTCTGATACCAATCTGTAACACCCCTAAAATCGGGTCCAGCGAAAGCATACATGCATTGGGGTTCTACTATATTGGTATCACAACATAAGGTACAAAGAATGGTTTTTATTTCATTTATTAAGAATGAATGTTGTTACCAAAAGCATAAAGTTTACATGATATAAGTATAGTGCGGAAATAGGCCCATGATTTAGTTAAAGCGGTCCCAATTAGTTATTAGAGTCTTCTATGACTGTGCCCCTCGCCAAGCGCCTCCAGAAATAAGCTATCGCGATAAACCTGAGAATACATGCTAAAACGGGTCAGCTTACGCTGGTGAGTCCATAGAGTTTAGACACAAAACAATACGCAACGCCAAGAAATCCAAAACATAACGATAACTCTATAACACCACACAGCATAACAAACAAGAGAGAAGTCCTATAGGTGCACACTATCGCTACTACCACACCAACAGTCATTCTATCATACACCTGCAGGATGCAGATAGTACCGCACAGCAGTCGCATACTCAATCCACAAACCATATCATAAGTACAAGACATAACAAAAACCAATAACATCACAACACCAAAGGAAGACCAATTATAAGAAGAGATAACGAAGAGTATAGCTAAGAGCATGCATTCTCCCCCAAAGAATAGAAAACGATAAAACATGGGCTATGAACTCACCTGGGCCATAGCAATGCAATATAACACGACGGACACAACTGGCATCTAGCAGATCACAACAGCATCAAGACGGCGGTGCATCGGTAAGGAAACGGCGCAATCTTCTATATGCAAGGCTTATCTTAATACCCGATCCTCAGCGACGAACTAAATCCTCCATAATCTAACTACTCCCAATCAATGCCTAATTCTTAAATCTCTAATCTCTCGTTTTCTATTTATTATTTTTTGTGTTTGGTATCATTGTGTGTGTAGTGAGGACGCGACATAGACTCAAGTGAACTCACGCCAAAGACTTAACAAGTGAAATCGATGAGAAACGAGACAAGACTCAAGAGTACTCACACCAAGAGAAGAATAACAAACGACATTGACAAGAACGAGACAAAACTTATTACGAAACGACCGGGTCATACTATGTAATCCATCCGAAGCAATCACACTTAAATGGCTACTAAGTCAACATTATGGTCAAATTCAACCTCGAGTAACCAAAAGTTTAACAAGGGGAATTGTACGAATTATTGGGTACTTATCGTATTTGCTAATACGATAGGTTCAACAATTTCTTCAATATACTTGTTAATCTAAAGCTAACTCGTACCTAGTAAGAAGGTGGTGAGTCATAGGATGGGTCACCTATTAATATTCTCCCCGACACGTTTGTTAAACTCTATTTGGATTTAGCAACCCAATTAGGCCGTTAACCGTATCGGATAGTTATATTAATGTTAACCGATCCGTAACTTGACATACACTAGTACGAACCTCAGTATCGTCTAAAGGGTAAGTCTTGATAAACGTGCCCTCGAAATGATTTATAACCCGTCTGTATTTATATTTATTTGTTGTTTCTAATAAATATTAGATAACTTTATTATCGTTATTTATCGGTTTCACAATAACTTAGAAATATTAATAAACGTATTCAACGTGAATTAACATTATTTATTAATTTGAAAACGATATATAACACACTTTTCGTCTTCCAATATTTATTATTTTTTATTAACTTGTAAATATTAAATAACGGTTGTTAGTCGTCATTTATATTTAGAAGTTAATATTATGTACACATGTATAGATAAAATGCTCACATTATTAGTATCACTTAGTCATTATATTTCTCGGGTTATTACTCGTTTCGAGTTTACTTTTATCTCGGGTCAAATAGTCAAACATAAAGTCTAAATAATACTACCAAGTCCATTTAGGCTCGTCGGGTGCCACACGAGACTCGAAAGTCTAGGTGACGCCCGACACGGCTCAAATCACACAATCATATTCTAATCACAAAACCAATATCCGCAATCACAACTTCAACACTTAATCCTACTACCCGTCATCTAATCGCCAACAACAACCTCAATAAACAAAAACAATCTACGACACGATACCAACCTATACTAAGGACAATACAACCACAAAACCACTTCCACACCTCCACGACTCCACAAAAATCACAACAACAACAACCGAAACTTGACAACCACAACAATAGAAAAGGCAACAAGAACAACACAAAAACCAATCCAAACAAATCCGTATCCAATCCTAGCTCTCGGCAATAACCACAACTCCAATTCCATTCCCACAACAAAACCAAGACTCGACTCATGACCAGAATCCATTTGGCTCGACATAACTATAACTCGACAAGATCAAACCCTCATGGCCGTGACCCACGGCTAAGACCAAAACACACCTGGCTGTGAGCTTTAGCTCCCCTTTCATGACCCAAAATAACAACGACAGCAACAAAAGGAACACAAACGATACCAAACTAGTTTTTAGGCTTTATTTCTTTTAATCTTTACATTTCCCATAACCAAACCCTCGAAAAGATTGGATAGAAATTCGTGAATCCAAAACAATGGAAGGAGTGAAAGTTTGGTGGTGGTTCGCGACTGAGACGAGAGTAAAGGAGGTGTTTGGTGGGTTTTTATGGCGCGTGTAATATAGGGAGATGAATAGGAAGTGATGGTGGTTAACTTGGTGGTGGCGGTGAGGCACCACTCGCGGCGGTGTGGCCAGAAACTGGCCGGAGATGGTCGGATATCTAGAGAGAGGGAGTTGGGTGGGTGTCGGCTGGGGAAGAAGAGAGAGAAAGGGTGAAACCCTAATGTGTTATAATGTGTGTATTTATAGATGTAGCTTGGACTTAGTGCAAACCCTAGCGCGCCCATAAGGACCATTCCTGCCATTTCTATTATATTTTTAACGATATGTGAACGGAGTTAATAAACCGAGTTATAAATACTTCCCGAGCTCCCGAAAGTTATTCCAATAATCTTAAAAATATTTTCCATCGAATCTGATTATAAATACGTATGTCTATACTTTTCGGTACCCGATTTAACTAATATTCGCGTTTTAATTCATTTTAATTCCAAGTCTCGCGTGAAATGTTCTAGGCCACGGTAAATGCTCCTAAAGAGTATAAAAGAATAAATATATGGGAAACCGAAATTTCTGAGTTGTCACAGCCTCACCCCCTTAACGGAATCGCGTCCTCGCGATTCAATTAAAGTTACTCGTTATGGTCGAAACGAAATGAGTACATACGCACGAGGATTCATTTTCACGTTCCCTACATGAATCCAGGACTTTTTCGCGAGTTTCGACGAACTTTGCCGATAGGGATATGACTTTGCTGAAGTCATCTAATCTCCATGGTTCGCGATTCGATAAGTCAACAGTGTTTGAATGTTCTAAGATCGGGATTTCTCCCGGAGGAATAACAACTGCCCAATTGGCAAGTCATTCTTTCAGATTACGCGTATGAATGTCGGGAATACTACTGAGTGCCGACGGTACCTCGAGTCTGTGAGCTACCGGTCCGACTCTAGCAAGAATTTGAAAGGATCAATAGAGCGAGGATTAAGCTTTCACGTTTACTAAACGTTTCACACATTTTCATGGTGAATCTTTAAGCTTAGTCTTGGCCCCATCGGGGAATTCAAGAGGTTTACATTATCAGGGTTTCTAATGATTCGCGAGCAGCTTGCATCTCCATTCCGCTTTCGAACGATCTCTTCGGTAGTTTCATGAATAGGTTCGGGGTCAGCGAGTTGGGTATCTCCATTTCTACCCAAGAATCGGCGATCGGCACTTACGACCATAGCCGTCGAGGTACTGAAGTGGTAGGTATCATTATAGAAGAATTTGGCCAACGGGAGGTATCTATCCCAACCATTGCCAAACTCGATAGGTACGCGACATGTCTACTAACGCTCAAATAGTTTCTTCACTCCAGCCATCATACTAGAGATGATACACAGTATCATGTCCAGGTCTGTTCTCACGGCTCTTGGAAGTAATTGACAAAATGTCTGTGTAAGGTGACTGTCACAATTGAAATCAAGTGCGAAATGAATGTCACAATTGGAATCGGGTGTAAAATGACTGTCATGATTGAAATCGATTGTGGAATGTCTATCACGATTGACAAGATTGAAATTGGCATTCTGAGACGCGCAATGATCTCCTTTACGTATGAACGAGCGAAGTCGCCCATACTTTCCGTTTCGCTGGTTAGCGGGAAGTGAACAGGTTAGATAGGGTTATCAACAACTACTCAGATAGAGGTGTGGGATCTACTTCCAAGGTTTCGTTTATGACATAGCTTACTAACGAAAAACGGTAGCAAGGATAACGGTTATTTCTCGAAGGTCGAGAAGAAGCTCAGGTGTTTGTCCCACGAAACGCGGTTCAGGATACTCATCAAGATCTTAAGATTTCCGTCGAGCACGGAATCTCTACTGAATAGGAAGTTTAGCGAGTTCAGAGTACGATTCTGTAAGAGGACGTCGATTGCTACTAGCAATCCGTCGGATGACTCAGTACGATACTTAGGTTACAGGCAGAAAGTACAACCTCGATTGAACATCGTTGCTAAAACAATATTGCTTAAACAATATCGATCGGGAAAACGAACATCATCGATTGAGAAAATGAACATCATCGATTGAGAAAATGAACGTCATCGATTGAGAAAATGAACGTCATCGATTGAGAAAATGAACATCATAGATTGGAAAAATGAACGTCATCGATTGAGAAGATGAACATCATCGATTGAGTACGAGGCTCAGGGTAGAGGTGGCTGTGACATGGCTATAAACGAAGCAGGGCTAAGTGACGAATCCAATTCCAGAACGAGGTCCAAAATCTTAGGAAATCAGCCAAATCTAAATCCAAAATGGCCTAAACCAGTCCCAATGATAGTCTAAGTCAATCCAATGATAGCCTAGATCGAATCCAATGATAGTCTAGTTCAATTCCAATAATACCAAAACCGATAATAGTCTAAACCCAATCAAATCATAGCCTAAACCAATTCTAATCATAGCTTAGATCAATGCATGATGGTTTAATCCAAATCCAAGGATATTCTAAACCAATTCCAATCATAACTTAAACCAATTCCAAAAATAGCCGAAACTAAGTCCAAATATTCTAATAAGATCGACGTAGCTTATGACGATAAGCAACTCGGCTGAAAGTGGTGCCAATCGGGTCTAGCCCGATTCCAGGCGAACTACGGTCGATGGCGACAAGCGCGAATTCCACATAAACGAGGACGTTTAGCGGCTCCAGAAGCATTACGATTCATGCGGTGTGGTGATGCCAGTGTGTCGTATGTAAGCATTACGATTCACTTGTCAGACACAAAATAAACGATGTATGCCTTAGCTAACATCCTGTTTATAGTACATACCTGCAAGTGCATTCGTTTTTTAGAAAATCAAATATATGGGTACCCTATGTAGATATTACTTGGTACACGGCACACATTGCAATGCCTCTAACTTCTGAGGTAGCACTCTTTAACATTCTATACTTAACCTTCCTAGCTGCCCATTCCGCAAGTTCAAATTCGTGTGCGTCTACAAATATAAGCCAAAGAAAAGTTACAAAATTTTTAACTCCTTGTTTAAAAAAAATATGTACCAGGTAACAACTATTGATCCAATTTAAAAAAAAAACCAAAAACATTATATGATTTATTTACCGTGGTATTTTTCCCTACGTTTGCAATACCAATCTTGTAGTAGCCTTCTGTAATACTCCATAAGCATCGTTATTGGAGCCTTTTGAACATGCCTTGTTAATGAATTAATTGATTCAGCACTGTTTGACGTCAAGTAATTGTATCTTTTCCCTTTGCAATATGCCCTAGACCACTTATCAAACCCCGCTTGTTCAAGTTTTTTCACGACTTCAGGTCTTTTTGCCCGAAGCTCAGCAAGTGTTTTGTTAAACACTTCAGGAAGATAACTTTTGCACATCTTCCAGTATGAAAATACTTTATCTTTTCCTTCTTCAAATTGCAATTCATCATCAAGTGCCGGCAACAATAACCATGAAAGCAATTCGGAAAAACGGTATCACAAGCTTGGGTTATTGCTGCATGCCTGTCTGAAATAATGGCCAAATCAGGCACTTNCAACAAAAGGAACACAAACGATACCAAACTAGTTTTTAGGCTTTATTTCTTTTAATCTTTACATTTCCCATAACCAAACCCTCGAAAAGATTGGATAGAAATTCGTGAATCCAAAACAATGGAAGGAGTGAAAGTTTGGTGGTGGTTCGCGACTGAGACGCCAGTAAAGGAGGTGTTTGGTGGGTTTTTATGGCGCGTGTAATATAGGGAGATGAAGAGGAAGTGACGGTGGTTAAGTTGGTGCTGGCGGTGAGGCACCACTCGCGGCGGTGTTGCCGGAAACTGGCCGGTGATGGCCGGATATCTAGAGAGAGGGAGTTGGGTGGGTGTCGGCTGGGGAAGAAGAGAGAGAAAGGGTGAAACCCTAATGTGTTATAATGTGTGTATTTATAGGTGTAGCTTGGTTTTAGTGCAAACCCTAGCGCGCCCATAAGGACCATTCCTGCCATTTCTATTATATTTTTAACGATATGTGAACGGAGTTAATAAACCGAGTTATAAATACTTCCCGAGCTCCTGAAAGTTATTCCAATAATCTTAAAAATATTTTTCCATCGAATCTGCTTATAAATACGTATGTCTATACTTTCCGTTACCCGATTTAACTAATATTCGCGTTTTAATTCATTATAATACCAAGTCTCGCGTGAAATGTTCTAGGCCATGGTAAATGCTCCCGAAGAGTATAAAATAATAAACATATGGGAAACTGAAATTTCTGAGTTGTCATATTAACGACAATTTTCTTTGTACTTGTCCTAAGATACTTTATTTTTTTCTTCTAAGGAATACGAAGCCACAATCATCATTAGGAGCAAATTGAAATACTTTTCATTAATTAAAGAAAAGCTGAACGATAATCGAAGGAAATTGTTTAGGGGTACCTGTTTTGGAGGATGGTTGGATATTTTCAACTTCGACCATGAACCACATATGTTAGATTATATACTAAAAAAACAACGTTTTATGGATAACACTCACTATGACATGCCCCTAGTATATAATATCGATGGTCATAGTATACACTTTGGTCGACCCGAGTTCTGTCTTATCACAGGTTTTTGGTTTGGGACGGTTAAGTTTGATTTGTATAGTTCAGGGGACTTACCATTTAAGTCGAGGGTATTTCCAAAAAAATTAGGGGTAAAACTTTCCAACTTAGATCTTGTTGGTGTTATTGAGGATGGAGAGTTTTTTGGTAAATTAAGTGATGAAGACGCAGTCTGTGTGTATCTATTGTTAGTGTGAGAGGTCATTTTTATGGGTCGGTTGCTGGTTGAGGAATTAGATGATACACTCCTATGTTTGGTTGAAGACCTTGAGGCATGGAATTCCTTTCCATGGGGGGAGCACATTTGGAGGCAATTATACGTCCAAATAATGAATGTTGTAGACAAACACAAGTGGGAACACCTTAAAGGACTAGAAAAATCTCGGAAGTATGTTCCAACCTATAAACTTTCTGGATTTGTTTGGGCGTTCAAGGTTATTCCTTTTTTTTGTATTTCTTATATTTCTTTGAATTTTTGTTAATTGGTTATCTTTATGAGACTAACCCATTATGTAACTTTACAGATATGGATTCTCGAGTCGTTTGAAAGAAGCAATCATTGGTGGAATAAACTCCCAGATGTCATACCAAGGGCTGTAGGCTGGTAAAAAAAAAGTTTTCACACGATCGGACTTTGGATTGCTATTTGGCATGGTGAAATATTTTATAACATTAGCTTTGTTATGCGCCCGTTTTCCTATATGTTTTAGTAATTTACCTGTTTGCTATCATTTTGGTTGTTGTTTTTTGCAGGATGCAAAGATAAATTTGGATTTGAAACCAACATTAGCCGAGCACCAGTCGGATTGGTATATGCTATTTCGAGAGTATTCATGGGGTACATACCCTGGACTCGTAAACCAAGAGTACCACATGATTACGACATTTATCTACAGAAGTTGAATGCAGCTCGTAAACGAGGGAGGATAGAAAAAAAATACCTATCGCTTGTTCCTAGGCCTCGTACAAGTAGTCTTATAATAGAGATCAGCCTAAAGGATTGTGTCATTCAGGAGTTGAATTCTCGGGTTTTCAAACTTGAGTGTATTATTCAGGTGATTTATGATATTTGATTGTATTATGTTGCATGTTACAATAATATCTAATATAATGATTCTCTGATTATATTAACTTTTCTTTAAAATACTTTGTAGGTTCTTGCTTGCGAAAGAACTTGCGGATTTCGGGTAAAAAACAATTTCATATTTGACTTTGCATTGTATAGAGTAAACTATAAAATTTTTTGTTAAAGATGCATCCGTTTATTACATATACATGATAAATTGGACTTCGGTCAATCTTTCTCCCATCTCAGCTATAAACTTCGAGAACAACTTAATCGTGAATTTTTTGAATTGGTTGACTCGCTAATTTCTACCAGTGGTTCAGCGCCGACAGATGTGGATTCTGATGAAGATATTGCTCAGGTAATGAGGTTATCCAAATAACATGAACCATAATATATGTAATTCCTTTTACGAACAAATCATTTCGTGTGACAGGAGTATCTTTTGCAAGAGGAATTAAGGTTGAGGAATGAAGAAGAAGAACGGTGGAAGATGGAAGAACAAAAGATTCTGGAAAAGGAGTTTCTAAATGTTTTGATAGAGGAGAAGAACCGCAGGTTGGAAAAGGAAAAGATGTTGAAGATTGAAAGGGAAAAGAAGAAGGCAAAAATTGCTTTTTATAATTCAGAACATTGGAAAAGAGCTAAGGCAGACATAAAAGTAGAGAAGAGAAGTCATAAAGATGGTGCTGAGTCGTTGTTTGACTGGTCCCAAAAATTTGTACAAGCTCAAAAAATCAAACACCTCCTTACGGTTGTCGGGATCCAGATATGACTGAGTTTTTAAAGAATGTTGAACCTTGGGTTGAGGTATGAAAACAATTTGTATATTGGTACTTGTAACGTTAACCTTATTTCATTTTTCTAATATTGTAATGATCTGGTTTTTGTAGAATCTTTCTTGTCGGTGGAAATGAATAGACATGGTACATCTTACAGATGATTACAACGAATTACTTGGAAATTCGGGGCCCCTTCGTTGTTTGTTTCCATGGTCCAAAGAACCAGTACGTGTGGATCGAAGGTTTTGGGAGAGTTTAGTTTGTTTAGACCCTCCAAGAAAAGGGTGGCTCATGGATGAGGCAAGAATCATCATTTTTACTTATTGTCATTGTATTGATTTCCATTTATTCGACTTGTTGGCTGGTTAAAGCTGTTTTGTGTTGGTTTTTCAACAGCACATTGAACTGTGGGTGGAATACATGTTGCATTTTAGACCCGATGACGCCGATTGGACAATGGTTACTGCTTACTTTGTTCAGCTGTTGTTACATGATTCAATTCCTGTTTGGTATGCTAATGGGGAAAAGTACCAAATGACATGGGGTGATGTTGAGCAGGTAATTTTCCTATTCATTTTTTTTAATATACATATATTATTATGTGTTTTATTAACCCGCCATATATTATTTCGTTGCAGGTTTATATGCCTATCAATGAAAAGGAAAAACATTGGTTTCTCGCACACTTTCATATTAGGACAGGCGTTGCAATGTTTTATGACAGTGGCGATAAGCATGATCCTGAATGGCGGCCTTGGTATTTGGAGATGCGGTCATGTTTACAGGTAAACGTACTTACCAGCATCAATTATGATTAAATATTTAAATATCTTTGGTTTATGTATTTATTCATACTTGATTATAATTGAATTACATGTTTAGGAATAGTAGTTAGCAAACAACTAGGTCTAGCCTAAACAACTTTAAACAATCTTATCAAGTTGTCCAAGAAACTCTAAATCAGTTGTCCGCCAAAATCAGGTCTTGCATAAACAACATTAACAAATGTTATCAAGTTGCCTAATATACTTATAATCATGAGTCGCCCAAAAAAATTGAATATAAAACTTTCACATTCAATAGTGTTTGCACCAACCCTTGCACTTGTTCAATTATATCCTTGTACTTTTTAATTTAATTTTTGTCATAAAAATCTTAAGTCAACTGTTTAAACTCTAAGTAAATTTAAAGTACACAATAATAGTACAAGCAAGTACTAATAAGGATAAATGCATCCTTATGGGTTTGGTATTTGCTATCAATGCTCATGCCTTATTTAAACTCTTCATTTCCAGCTCTTACACCCACACTCAAATTACAATTACTAAAATACCTTCTAATTTCATAAGCCAAGAAAATTACCTAGCCATGTCTGACAACATTCCCATTGAGGTGCAAATGGATATCATTGGTAGGCTTCCTGTGAAATGTGTTGCACAATGCCGCAGTGTGTGCAAGCTTTGGAAGGCTTGCATTGACACCTTGCATTTCACTGCTCGGTTTGGTGTGCGCATGCATGCTAGGTTTCCTTACATTTTAGTCTATCTGCAAAGGTGGAAAGGTAACGTGAATTTTGTTGATCAAAATTTCTCGTTGACACCTCTTAGTTCAAACATAAATTTTACTGATTTGGAACCCATTGGGTGGTCTCATGGAGTCTGGGGTTTTAGTTATTGACCGATTTTCCGGCATTGGATGGGGTTTGTTTGGAACTCATCGATCAAAAGATCGGTGGGAACATTTATCCCTTACGTGACGCTTACCCAAGAGTATGAAAAGCGTTTCTTGGCGTTTAGGATTCGTCCAGACAATCTGGACCCAACAATGCTGAAGATTTCATTCCCATTCAATCCACAAGGTCCCTGGACGGTTTTGATTTTCACATTCTCATCACGAGAATGGAGGATCTTAGAACAGCAGTTTCTGCTTCCTCACACAGTCCGAATTAAAAAGTCAAGTCAAGCAACTTTTGGTGGTAATATATATTGGTGTGGGTATGAAACTTTCTTTGCCAACTATGGTATGTCCTACAAGAGCTATGCCATTATTTCATTCGACTTGGTCAGACACCGCTTCCAGATGATAGACATTCCCGACCAGTTGTTGCGGCAACTTCCTTTACCGTTCAAAGTCAGTAGCCTAGGGGACAACCTGGTTATGTTGGGAAATATTGAAGGGGATGAAATTTTTTTTAGTGTATGGGTGTTACAAGTCGTTGGTGGAACCATATCTTCTTTTACATAGCTACTAAATGTTCCTAGCCCCACTGAGTTGAGATTAATTGGCTTTAATGAGAACAGCGACCCATTTATTGAAGTTCCCAACGAGGACGGATGTGCTGCTAATCTTGTGCTTTACAAAGTTGCTACCGGGAACTTTCAGCCTATGGGTATACCCGAGGGTGATGCTGGGTCTTTTATTATCAATCCCTTTTGCGATTCGCTTCTTTTGCAGACTCATAAAGATAAGATGGTCTACTATGTTGGCGGGTTTGATGGGTTGTTTACCATGTTTAACTAATGTATCTTTTGTCATCACTGTAGGTTTTTGTGATGAATGTTGTATGTGTGATTATGTCTAGTTTATCAAGGAATGGTATGTGTAATCGGTTTAGGTGTCCATGTTACCAGTTAAGTTAGTTTATGTAGTGTATGCTTGTTGGTAGTTGTCGTCATTTTAAAGTTTCTTTTGTAACCAGATTATGTTGCTATATTTGTAAAATGTCACATGTAATGAATTTAAGTTAATGTTATTGATTTTCTTTATTAATAATGTAATGTTTTCATAACCAAATATGTTTCTACTCTGTGTAGGCTGGACTTCCTATCGTTCTAAAGCAAGCAAATGTCTTCGAGAAGAAAGGTATAAATCTTACAACGTATGCCATTACGTTTAAGAATGCCCAGAACGTTCCAGATCAGGGGGGGCTGTTTGGTAATTGCGGTATTTGGGTTTGCATTTTTTTATACCGATTGGCACATGGGAAGTCGTTAGATGTGGATAATGCTGTACAAGCTGCTCTCGCCCATCGTGAGCATTTGGCTACGTTTTTTTCTGAAACACAAAATTTCTAGTTGGTAGACGTGTGGAATATGGATGTTGTAATTGAAACAAGTTGTATCACGAGACACTATGTTATGTACTGTAACAACTTGATCCGTGTTATGGGACACCTTTATTTTGTGAATTAAAATTGTTATGCACCCGTTTGGGTCATGGATGTTGATGTTGTATTGCGTACTATTTTACAACATATAAGTTAAATGACAATATAATAAACAATCGTAAACAATTGGAGTAGTTTTTCAATGACCTCTAATAAGAGGTGTTCCTTTTTTGGTTGCACAATTTGACTAAAGTTTACGACTGACTAAGAAACATTTTGTTTGCAGAACACCTTGAGGTTCTGAAGAAAGATAAACGATTTTGTTGATGGACTGCTTCTACTTTGCCAGATAAGTGCCTCTTTATATTACTAGCATTAATTTCTCATGTTATCTTACCATTAAGGAATGATATATTAATCAGCCTAGCACATTAGATAAAAAAAGATACATTTTCTCTCACACATACTCTAAAATCAAAAGATACGCATACATTACCAGTATTCGTTACACAAGTTTTATGTTATTTAGATAAACAATACATAGAACTAGAAATCATCCAAGTGATAAGGATTTGTTGATTCAGGGTTTGTTAGTAGGTTAATAGTAGAATTAGCTGCTTCACCACCCCATACCATACCCCTATCCCAAATCCTGGTAGATGGTTCGCCCATCCAATTAGATTGATAGTGATTCGAAGATTCATGTTGTGAGTGTAGGTTAACGCTAGAAGTGGCTGCTTGACCGCCCCATAACACACTGCCCTCTCCAAACCTGTTAGATGGTTCGCCCATCAAGCTCGTTTGATAATGAGTTGATGATACCGGGTTAGAATTAAGGTTATTGCCACTCCACACTAGATCACCACCCCACAAGAGATCCCCATCCGAAATCCTGTTAGATGGTTCACCCATCCAACATAGCTCATCCTATTCTTGGTAAATTCTACCATTTTGAAAATACTCAGCGTCCACCTCGGTATTATGTTCCACGTTCAACTGATGTTCACTGTTGGACTTGCGTTTACGATTCTCGTTTTCAGTTGTCACCTCTTGCATCACTTCTTTACCCTTATCAGTCCTGCTATTGTTTGTTTTGTTTTTTTCCTGTGAAAATATAGATTGTATCTACTCATGTTAAAAAAATATATGAATTTGAGTTATAAATTTGTAGGAAGTATCTATTTTACCTGTGTTCTGGGCAATGGTGCCATACAATAGCCTCGGTTGTGTCTAGTGGCGCCACACCTTCCACAATTTGTAGCTTTTGGCTCCTCGTTTTTTGATAGAATACATTTTTTTGTCTTTCGGTCTTCCTGATTGATTCTTAATCATCAACAGCGGTTTTACCTTTTGTAAGTTACCTGGATTATGCCAATTTGCTTCTTCATCAAAAGGAAACACCATTTCACGATATGTACCTTTAAGGGCAGTTTTCCGAAACCATGTCCGCGCCCATTTGTTACAGTTTGTCAAATTTTCTACTCTACAAACGGCACACACATGTCCACATGGTAGACCCGAAAGTTGCCATTGCCTGCACGTTAAAAACAATCACTTGTCAGACACAAAATAAACGATGTATGCCTTAGCTAACATCCTGTTTATAGTACATACCTGCAAGTGCATTCGTTTTTTAGAAAATCAAATATATGGGTACCCTATGTAGATATTACTTGGTACACGGCACACATTGCAATGCCTCTAACTTCTGAGGTAGCACTCTTTAACATTCTATACTTAACCTTCCTAGCTGCCCATTCCGCAAGTTCAAATTCGTGTGCGTCTACAAATATAAGCCAAAGAAAAGTTACAAAATTTTTAACTCCTTGTTTAAAAAAAATATGTACCAGGTAACAACTATTGATCCAATTTAAAAAAAAAACCAAAAACATTATATGATTTATTTACCGTGGTATTTTTCCCTACGTTTGCAATACCAATCTTGTAGTAGCCTTCTGTAATACTCCATAAGCATCGTTATTGGAGCCTTTTGAACATGCCTTGTTAATGAATTAATTGATTCAGCACTGTTTGACGTCAAGTAATTGTATCTTTTCCCTTTGCAATATGCCCTAGACCACTTATCAAACCCCGCTTGTTCAAGTTTTTTCACGACTTCAGGTCTTTTTGCCCGAAGCTCAGCAAGTGTTTTGTTAAACACTTCAGGAAGATAACTTTTGCACATCTTCCAGTATGAAAATACTTTATCTTTTCCTTCTTCAAATTGCAATTCATCATCAAGTGCCGGCAACAATAACCATGAAAGCAATTCGGAAAAACGGTATCACAAGCTTGGGTTATTGCTGCATGCCTGTCTGAAATAATGGCCAAATCAGGCACTTCACCAATGCATTCTTTCAACCACCTCATAAATAATGTCCATGATTCACCGATCTCACCCTATGCAACCCTAGTAGTGATTGGAATAATCTGATTGTAACCATCCATACCAATAGCAAGAAGGTTGGTTCCTAGATACTTCCCTTTGAGATGGGCGGCATCAATTATTACCAATGGGCGCATATAGGCTATAAAACTCCAAATCTAGTATCATTAACCGTGTATTAGTTTACATTTACATAATTACCAAAAAATTAAAAAATAATAACAAAAAAAAGTATTAATGAAAGTAAATNAACAACATCAATTGAGTACAGGATTTAGGGTAGAGGCGGTTGTGACATGACTATAAACGAAGCAGAGCTAAATAATGAATCCAATTCTGGAACGAGGTCCAAAATCTTAGGAAATTAGCCAGATCGAAATCCAAAATAGCCTTAACCAGTTCTAATAATATCTTAATCCAAAACCAAGGATAGTCTAACCCAAATCTAATCATAACTTAGATCAAATCCAATCATAGTCTAATCCAATTCCAAAAATAACCGAAACTAAGTCAAAATATCCAATAGGATCGACGTGGCTTATGACGATAAGCAACTCGGATGTTAGTGGTGCCAATCGGGTCTAGCCCGATTCCAGGCGAACTACGGTCGATGGCGACAAGCGCGAATTCCACATAAACGAGGACGTTTAGCGGCTCCAGAAGCATTACGATTCATGCGGTGTGGTGATGCCAGTGTGTCGTATGTAAGCATTACGATTCACTTGTCAGACACAAAATAAACGATGTATGCCTTAGCTAACATCCTGTTTATAGTACATACCTGCAAGTGCATTCGTTTTTTAGAAAATCAAATATATGGGTACCCTATGTAGATATTACTTGGTACACGGCACACATTGCAATGCCTCTAACTTCTGAGGTAGCACTCTTTAACATTCTATACTTAACCTTCCTAGCTGCCCATTCCGCAAGTTCAAATTCGTGTGCGTCTACAAATATAAGCCAAAGAAAAGTTACAAAATTTTTAACTCCTTGTTTAAAAAAAATATGTACCAGGTAACAACTATTGATCCAATAAAAAAAAAAAACCAAAAACATTATATGATTTATTTACCGTGGTATTTTTCCCTACGTTTGCAATACCAATCTTGTAGTAGCCTTCTGTAATACTCCATAAGCATCGTTATTGGAGCCTTTTGAACATGCCTTGTTAATGAATTAATTGATTCAGCACTGTTTGACGTCAAGTAATTGTATCTTTTCCCTTTGCAATATGCCCTAGACCACTTATCAAACCCCGCTTGTTCAAGTTTTTTCACGACTTCAGGTCTTTTTGCCCGAAGCTCAGCAAGTGTTTTGTTAAACACTTCAGGAAGATAACTTTTGCACATCTTCCAGTATGAAAATACTTTATCTTTTCCTTCTTCAAATTGCAATTCATCATCAAGTGCCGGCAACAATAACCATGAAAGCAATTCGGAAAAACGGTATCACAAGCTTGGGTTATTGCTGCATGCCTGTCTGAAATAATGGCCAAATCAGGCACTTCACCAATGCATTCTTTCAACCACCTCATAAATAATGTCCATGATTCACCGATCTCACCCTATGCAACCCTAGTAGTGATTGGAATAATCTGATTGTAACCATCCATACCAATAGCAAGAAGGTTGGTTCCTAGATACTTCCCTTTGAGATGGGCGGCATCAATTATTACCAATGGGCGCATATAGGCTATAAAACTCCAAATCTAGTATCATTAACCGTGTATTAGTTTACATTTACATAATTACCAAAAAATTAAAAAATAATAACAAAAAAAAGTATTAATGAAAGTAAATTAAATAATAATAATAATAATAATAATAATAATAATAATAATAATAATAATAATAATAATAATAATAATAATAATAATAATAATAATAATAATAATAATAATAATAATAATAATAATAATAATAATAAAAATAAATAATTGTAAAGATCTTTGTGGAAAACTAGAAGGGGGGTTGAATAGTTTACCGCTTTTTAGGTTAATTATCTTTTAAAAACTTTCGTATAATCGAAGATATAATCTAAGATATACTTTTCAACCAATCAAAGATGTAAGCATGGATACTATCAAAGATATGATCTAAAAGATAATAAGTAGAAAGTAAGAATAGAGAAAGAAACGATTAAACCATGACACGAGTATTTATCGTGGTTCGGCTACAAGGAACTCTATTTTCCTTGCCCTACGTCCACGCCCCGAGTATCCAACTCGAGAGTTTAAAGCACTAGTCAACAAACTCCTTTCCGGTGGAGAAACCTTTACACTCGTCGCTTACACGTTTATCCGGTACAAAGCTAAATACTGAGTTCTAGTTCAAGGTAGAGCCAACCTATCGTCGCCTAACTCCTTTACCGACACTAAGCTAGATGTCGAGTTCTTTACCAAGGGTACAACCACTCCCGTTAGTTCTTTTACAAGGGTACAACAACTCCCTTCACACTATGTATTTTAAGGCCTAAAATACTAACCGATCACTTCTACACAAGATACAAATTAAGTATAAACTACCAAAGTCTATACATAACAAAGCTAACAAGTCTTGCAACTTATAGAGCCAACCTATCGTCGCCTAACTCCTTTACCGACACTTAGCTAGATGTCGAGTTCTTTACCAAGGGTACAACCACTCCCGTTAGTTCTTTTACAAGGGTACAACAACTCCCTTCACACTATGTATTTTAAGGCCTAAAATACTAACCGATCACTTCTACACAAGATACAAATTAAGTATAAACTACCAAAGTCTATACATAACAAAGCTAACAAGTCTTGCAACTTATGAGTTGAAACTTGTAACTTCTTGGATGAACTTGTGAACACCTTTGCTACATAAGACAATCACACAAGTCAAATGTTACTGAGTTAGATGAGAGGATATGTGAAATATATGTCCTAAAGTGATGAGAGATTTCTTGCAAGTAGTTTGGTATTTATACACAAACAAGTATCAGCTCTGGTGGAAACGGCGGCACCCTCACAAGGGTTCCGCCCGTGTAACTCCAGGGTTCCGCCAGAACTGACACTACAAAACTTGCACACAAAGTTGTAATAAATCTCTCCAAGACAAACAAGGTCACATCAACTTATTTCATGCATTGACTCAATGTGGAATACTTCCAAACATGTGTAAGAACCAAAGATGGTCAAACACATAAACTTTCCGTAAATGCATATTGATGAGATGTGACATTTTCTTTTTTTAAAGAAGTTGTTGGGAATTCTGCTGAGTGTGAATTCCACTGATGGTTACTGCTGAAGGGAATCTGCTGAAGACCAGATTCTGCTGATGAAGTATTACTGCTGAAGACATAGTTCAACATGTTTAGTTTCTGCGGACTTAGTAAAACCGCGTATTATGTAATGTAGTTAGGATATGCATGAGTTATATTAGGAAAAGATAATGCATATTATTTAAA